>PVJN01039469.1:0-10366 GCA_004026805.1 Lasiurus borealis
TAAAGCCTCAAACAGACTGAAATTATAGCAGGAAGATTAAAGTTAGGTGGGGTAGATGGGAGATCAATCAAGGGACTTGTATGCATGCATATAAGCATAACCAATGAACACAGACACTGGGGGGGTTGGGGTATGCCTGGGAGGGAGGGGGGGCATGGGGAAACATGTATAAAAAATTAATAATAAAAAAAAAATAAAAAAAATAAAAAAAAATATTCTAAAACGTGTTGAAAGATTTGCTTTTCTATTCTCAGAAGCCAGGTTTTTTGTGATAAGATAGAAACTTCTATGCTGTGAACCTTGGCCTCAGGGATACAAATGTAAATCCCAGGGTCCCTCTGTCATGGTTTTGAATGTCAGTCTGCTTTGTCCAGTGGGCTGCTCAATGTTTGTGATTGGCACATCTTACCGTAGTGCAAAGACATGCGGTCCTGGCGACGGGGTTTCCAAATGGCACTGTATTGGAAAAAAATGTGTGGACTGGAGTCAGAAGGACTGTCAGAAGATGCGCTGCCTAGATGCCTGAATAATTCACTATTAGCCATTCTCTTTCATCTTAATCGAGAGTCATATATTTCTCGTTACCTTTTGGTTTTCTCCTGCCACCTAATAAAGCAATCTCCACAATGCAGTGCTAGGTTCCAGATTTACAGTGCAGTGAATGAAAGAGGCTCATTGTCCTTCATCATTCAGAAGGAAGAAAGTCAACTGGAAGAAATGTTGGTATTCTTCAGCATCCGAGTGTTTCGTAATTGAACCATCTGGAGGAATTTCCAATTTCCCTAAGACACATGTAGCGTTGTGTTCTTTTCATAAAGGAATTACACGTTGCCTTGTTAGGGAATCCTAGAAGGAGAAAGGGAGGCTGTTGGGACAGCCTGGATGTTGATGAGATTGGGCTCCAACCACAAGGACGACTATCTTTCCTCATGAGCATATGAGGTTAGAAGCGTATGTATCTCCTCAAGGAATTTGCTGTGGAAGGTTTTGCCCCTTTTATTCCTCGGACTGCTTTTATTCTTTTTCCCTGGGTGTGTGGCTAGGTCTTCGTAATGACTCCAGGATCACAATGCTTTTATTAAAAAGCACGGAGATCTGGCCAGTGGCTCAGTTGGTTGAGAATCTTCCCATACATGGAGAGGTCACTGGCTTCAATTCCTGATCAGAGCATATGCTCAGGTTGCAGGTTCCATTCCCAGTAAGAAGCCTGGAGGAAGCAACCAATTGATTTTTTTTCTCTCTCCATTCCTCTAGCTCTAAAATTAGTAAAAATTGCCGAGACAGGTTTGGCTCAGTGGGTAGAGTGTTGGCCTGCGAACTGAAAGGTCCCGGGTTGGATTCCAGTCAGGGGCATGTACCTTGCTTGCGGGCACTTCTCCAGTGGGGGGCATGCAGGAGGCTGCTGATCGATGTCTCTCTCTCATCGATGTTTCTGACTTTCTATCCCTCTCCCTTCCTCTCAATAAAATATATTTTAAAATTAGTAAAAATATATCTTTAAATAAGAGAACATAGTAATGGGAAACTATTCTATTTTATCCCCCAGATCTAAAAAAATCCCCTTTGAAATGATAATTATATAAGTTTACAATATCTACCATGTGCTAAATGATGGTACCCCACATTGAAGGAGGAATATGAAGTTATTAGTGTGATGAGCTTTTTACTTTGTGGTCACCATTAGTACCGATACCCTGGCCCATTTGTATGGGTTACAATTTTTTATTCATTGTGTCTGGTCTACACGGGTCTAGCTGAACCTGCATTCAATGCAGCATTGCCCAACTTATTTGGAAACCTTCATACTAACTGGAAGTATAATTACCACATTGGGGATAGTTCTTTCATAGGGAAAACAAAGAGCATGGAGCTCCGTGATTCAGAAGGTAGAGGTTGCGGTCACCTGGAGCACCTGGAGAGCTTGAGGAAATTCCAGATGTCTTGCTCTCTCCCCAGACCCACTGAAATAGGAATCTGCATTTTACAACTTCCCCAATTGACACGCATGCTCGCTGGAGGCTCCGTATCACTACAGGTGAACTTGGGCTCATCATTCATGGCGTGTATCCTGGCCAGCTTGTAGAGAGCAAGACCTAGAAGCGATAACATTTTCTCCAACAAAACAGGTGGCATATGATACCGTGAAATCTCTGGCCCTGGCTCTGCAAGTATCCACACGTGCCCCACTTAGCTCTAGATGAGAAAATAAAGCATAGGATTCAGCCTCGTGGCAGCCATGTGCACAGGTGCACGATTTGGAAAAATGAAACCAATTCTGTAAAAAAAAAATGAAGCTAAAGTCAAAGGAGTTTAATAAAAATGTAAATCCCTTACAACGAGCCCCCTGTGTTCCATCTCCTAATGAGCACCTGTCACCAGCTGAAATATGAGCAAGCCTCTGAGAGTGAGTTGGGCTCCCACCAAGGCCACGGCCAGAGACCCCGCGAAGCATTTTAGAACGAACAATCCATCTAACAAATAAAAACTCATGTCGGCGGTGCAGGTGTAATCGTGTAATCTCTCCAAGAGAAACCGTATGCAAATGAATTACAATGCAAGAAGGGACAGAACTTCGGTCTGGTATCCTGGAAACGGATTCTGAGAGTCCTGATTGTAAGGAGGATGGTTGGGAAGTGTGCTGTCGTTCATTCCCAAGGGGAAGCGAGGGAGGCAGGCTTGAGAAGAGGGAGCTAAGTGGCCACAGTTTGATTCTAGATCAGGGCACATGCTCTGGTTATGGGCTCAGTAGGGGGCATGCAGGAGGTAGATGACCAATACGTCCAAGTGAAACCTCAGCAGATCTCATAGCTATGAGAGTTAGGTCGGTCCTTCAGAGTTGTCCCAAATAAAGCCAACAGAGCTGAGTGTCTGTACCTTGCCCCCATCCTCATCAGTTGTGGCATAAGGCACCCTCTTGGACTGAGGGCAGTTTCAAAAGGGTCCTGAACTGTGAGCTGTCAGCAGTGGGGACTCCCATTAGCAGTGGAATGAGTACCCCAATTTGATGGAGGACTCCAGGAGCACATCCCGTGCAACTCTGTCTGATTCAAGGCCCCAAATTGTGGAAACCAGAGCTACAACAGGCCTCTGATCTTCCAGTCTGCTGAGCACTCCTGACAACCCACAGAAGGGACTGTATTAAGGAGGGAAATGATTAGAAGCAATTTGCTGAGGGACCTGGTTTGCATTTGACCTGTCAGCAAGTAATGAAGCAAGAATGTCAATCGACAGGTGAATCAAAGTCGGGGCAGAAGGAAAGGAGGAGGGAATTTGCTACAAAAAAAAAGCAATCGCTATAATTGGGCTCTGTGATGAGAAATGTGGAGAAAGTGTACAGCAGACAGTGTGCTAAGAAAGAAAATAATTTTTTAATTTTTTTCATGTGTGTGTGTGGCTGGTGGATGTGAACATGAAATATGTTCTAGCACAGAATCTCACTTGAAAAGTCGTCAGGAATGAAACCTACTTTCAAATAAATCCAAAACCTTCAGATAAAGGATCTCCTCGCTTACCCAGCCAGTGATGCTCAGTGGTTGAGTTTTGAGCTGTGAACTAGGAGGTCTCAGTTCAATTTCCAGTCAGGGCACATGCCCAGGTTGTGGCCTCAATCCCCAGGAGGGAACATGCAGGAGGCAGCAGATCAATGAGTCTCTCTCATCATTAATGTTTCTATCTCTCCCCTTTTCCTTTCCTCTCTGAAATAAAATTTAAAAAATGTGTGTGTGTGTGTGTGTGTGTGTGTGTGTGTGTGTGTGTTTTAAAGAATCTCCTATCTTTAAGTTAGTCTGAGGACTGCATGCTTCTTCCTTTTCCCTTAATTATTCATTGCCAAGTGTGCGGAATGCTAAGAGATAAATATATTTATTGTATTAGGAAAATAAGGAGAGTAATAGGCCATGGATCTTTCCGCCCAGAGCAGTATGCTCTGTTCAGCATGACCTCTGACTGCTCCCTCTGTGTGTGTCTGAACTCACCTATGACATCACTCACAGAGGTGCCCCCTTTCCACTGGGAGCTGTGCTCCAAAAGGTGCCTGTAACCAGGTCAAACTATTGAGATTGTTACCACGTATGGCGTGAAAGGACTTTTATAAGACTATTTCTGTGACTGTGTTCAAAACTGGTAAAAAAAAAATATTTCTTTCTATCTTTGATGTGTTTTTTTTTCATTTTCTTTATTTCTTTATAAATAAAAGACACTTTTCCTTTCTAGTCTTTGAATGCATCTCAGTCTCAATCCAGCAGCCTGTAGTGTGTACTGAAAGGTGTAATAATAAAATTATAGCCTTACTGTGTGGAGGACCAAGGATATACTTTTTAAACTATAACCACGACTGAGATGTTTGTAAATGTTTCAGACTCTTCATCTGACTGCCCACCCCTGTCTTGTGTCTGTTTCAAGAATGGTCTCTTTTTTCTCTTCTCTCTTCCCCACCCTTCCCCCTCTTTATCCTGCAATGCCTCACGTCTTGACTGGCCAGGATTTTTCTTTTCTTTTTTCTTTTTGAATATAATATATTTTTATTGATTTCAGAGAGGAAGAGAGAGGGAGAGAGATAGAAACATCAATGATAAGAGAAAATCATTTATCAGCTACATCCTGCATGCCCCACACTGGGGATCGAGCCCACAACCCAGGCATGTGCCCTGACCTGGAATTGAACAGTGACCTCCTGATTCATAGGTCAACACTCATCCACTGAATCACGCCAGTCGGGCCCGAGATCTTTTCAAGTAGAGTGTGTGTAAAAGTGACCTGGGTCTTCTAGAAAAGGTCACATATGCTGTTTGTTTTATTGGACAAGCAGCATCTCAGGGGACAGGAAAATTGAAAGAGAGTGCAGTTGGTTAGAATGCGCTCTTTCTCACTGAGGATTACAGTTACCGCTACAACCTTTGTTGCTCAGTACTAATTGGATTAGTCCTCTGCCTCAGCCTGATCTATGCTATCTCCTTCCCAGACCTTATTGCATAGCTTTTAATTAATCCCCTTCCCTTTCTCTCGGGACCCTTTTGTCCATCCTACACTCGGTTGCCAAAATAAACTTTGTGAATTGCAGCCCTCTCGAGTCCCTCCCTGGTTGACATGTTTCACTGTTTCTCATTTCCATTAAAAACCAATCCATGTTATTTAGTAAGATATACAAAGCCCTTTAGAATGGTTCTCCAGTGGACTGAGATTGGTCTTACCTCATGCCTCTCCATCCTGCCCCCGCCCGCTTCTCCACATTCCGCTCTGTGCCTTTCCTGCTTCAAAAATTCCGAGTAGCCTGTATGTTCTTCCCGCTTGCTATAGTGTTTTACACTTCAGTGCTTTTGTGCATGTAGTTCCCACTGTCTGGAACGATCTTCTAGATGAATTGTGACATTTCAAGAAATATCTTTGTCCCGGCTTCAGAAACTAGATTTTCATTTTGATGAATAGCATGAATTGCTCTTACAGTATTTCCCCAGGCTATTTTACAAGTATTGAGGATATCTGAGTTAATCCTGAAATGTGCTCCCTTCCTTTCTCCTTTCCTTCCTTCCTTCCTTACTTCAATAATTCTTTATTGTTGAAAATATTACATACACTGAGTGGCCGGATTATTATGATCTCTGAATGCATAATAATCCAGCCACTCAGTGTATATCCTATATAATAAAAGGCTAAATATGCAAATTGTGCCCTAGACCAGGAGTTTGACCAGCAGGCAGGCCAGCCAACTGCCCATGTCCCCTCCCCCTGGCCAGGCTAGCTGAACCCCACCCATGCACGAATTCATACACAGGGCCTCTAATGTGCATACACACACAGACACACACACACACACACACACTGAGTGGCCAGATTATTATGTGTTCAGAGATCATAACAATCTCGCCACTCAGTGTATGTCTCCTCCCCCCCCCCGCATTGACCCCCTCCAGCCCCTCTCTTCTCCCCCCTGCCTCAGGCCTTCAGCACCCTATTGTCTGTGTCGATGGGTTATTCATATATACATACAAGGTTTTTGGTTGATTACCTCGCACCCACCCCCCCTCCTGCCTTGCCTTTGAAATTTTGCACTCTGTTCCATGTCTCTAGATCCACTCCATTTATCAGTTTTTTGTGTTTTTGTTGTTGTTGTTGTTGTTATTTTTGTACTTAGATCCCACATATGAATGTAATCATGTAATATTTGTCTTTCTCTGACTGACTTATTTCACTTAGCATGATGCTCTCCAGGTCTCTCCATACTGTTTCAAAGGGTAAGAGATCCTTCTTTGTTACTGCTGCATAGTATCCCATGGTATAAAAATACCACAGCTTTTTTAACCACTCATCTATTGATGGGTACTTGGGCTGTTTCCAGATATTAGCTATTGTAAATTGTGCTGCTATGAACATAGAGGTGCATAAATTTTTTCTGATTGGTGCTCTAGATTTCTTAGAATATATTGCTAGAAGTGGGATCACTGGGTCAAATGGAAGTTCCATATTTAAGTTTTTAAGGAAACCCCATAGTGTTTTCCATAATAGTTGCACCAGTCTGCATTCCCACTAACAGTGTACTAGGGTTCCCTTTTCTCCACATTTTCACCAGCACTTTCTAAAACAAAACTTAATGTGAGAACCTACTGTACCTCTTTTTAAATATCCAAACATTCTTTAAAAAGTGAATTTTCATTGTCTTCTCTGCAGTGTCTTCTCAGGTAATCAATGTGGTCCATATCAGAATGATGCAACATCATGTTGTTATGACATCAACAACATCTAGGACCACAGAAAAGGTATAATTACTGAAGAAAGACTTAGTAATTGTACTATGCTCCTGATCTTGGAGTGGGTGCTAATTTCTAACATAGATAATCCTGAAGAAGGGAATCTCTGGATTGATTTGAGCATGGTTAGCTTTGCCAGCAGCCAATTGAAATAGGAAGTCCCCTGACCTGGAAGTTTGGAGAAGTGGGTCCTCACCTAGGTTTGCCACTTAGGATGAATGGTATCCTTGGGAGTCATTGGACAGACCTCTTTGAATTATGCTGTCCTGATATGCAAAATGAGGTTTTGGATTTAAATGTGCTAAAGTTTATGTCCCGTGTTTTGATTAAGTGTCTATCTGTAACAGATAATATCTATACTTTGTCCCAATCCCTTTGGATTTATTTTATTACTTTTGTGGATCCCCAGCAGTAACATGCTTTTTCTAGCAATGGCCAGTATGCTGATTGTTTTTAAAAACTCTACTTCTCTCTTCCCTCTGGTTGGGAAACTTTCAGGTGCCATATATACTCCCGATTTCTTTTGTGGGAAGAGGCTGTGGCAATCTCTATGGAAGTTCAGCTGTGACTTCACCTCTGCTTGCCATCCTCTTTCCCTACCCTGTCTTCTCTCTCTCCTTTTCAGTTTTATGGCAAAGTGTGTCCTTAAAATCATTTGCACATGAATCCTTCTCTCTGGATCTCCTTATTCTTTGGGCTAAACCTAAGCCATGATCTATCTATCTATCTATCTATCTATCTATCTATCTATCTATCTATCTATCTATCTATCCTTTTAAATGGATAGATACTAAATTTTAGAATTTATTAATAAACATTTGGTTTAGGGTTTTAGAGCTCTTCTAATTAAGGTAAAGAGAGAAAAAATGTCCTTTACTACTGAATTGTGCTTGATAAAGGTGTCTTCTAAAGTGGTTCCAGTTGAAGAAATAACTACTAAAAACACTCTTTACTAATATGTGGATTTTTTGTCACCGATATTTGTCTTCCCCATATATAGTTTGGGCTAGATTTTTCAAGTAAGTATTTAATAACACTGTAACTGGTTTAAGGAGTTTCAAAGACTGGGAACTGGATAGAGACATAACAAAGGAGAGTTATGAGTGTTTTTTCATTGTTGTTGTCAGTATTGCCTAGTTTTTATCTCAAAAGCTATTTAAATATGTTTTTATTTCTAATTAAATGTTAATGAAATGTGAAATGAAAGTTGGAATTTGATCCGAGTACCTGAAAGCTCATTCTGGAAAACACTTTGCTTGTACCATCTGTGTATGAGTAGAGAGAACCAGAGTGTATCAGATAATGAAGATTGGAGTAATTGAGTCTCAACTTGGAAGCCTGAGGCTTTAGTTCACTAGTGCTCAGCTGATCACCCAGAAGTGCTGCTTGTTGCAATTTGATTTTTCTTGTAGACGAAGACTTAGGCACATAGTTTCTACCTGATGTTTGCCATGAGTAAATACCTTTACAATTTTTACATTGAAACAAGGCATATCTGTCTCTATCTCTATCTCTATCTCTATCTCTATCTCTATCTCTATCTCTATCTCTATCTCTATCTCTATCTCTATCTGTCATCTATCTATCTATCTATCTATCTATCTATCTATCTATCATCTATCTATCTATCTAAAAGGCTAGTATACAAAGTGTCTCCTCAGGAGTTTGACAGCAAGACCGGGTGTTCGATTGCTCACTGTGATGTGTGCAGACCACCAGGGGGCGGCACAGAGTGAAGGAAGGCCCCTGTGGGCAGCCAGAAGGAAGGCCACAGCCATCAGCTGGAAGACCCCAGCAGGCTCTGATTGCCAGCCAGGCCTACCACGCATGAATTTGAAATAAATAAAATAGCATTTCCCACTTACTTTCATGTCATTTTCTCTGCAAGAGGCATTCTGGTTCCTTTTGTGAATCCTTACATTTGATTCTATAAACTGCTGAGAAATATGGCACCTTTGTGCCATCCACAGAGGAGATTGTCTGTTGTGTACAGAAAGCATGTGGGTGGGGGTGTATGTACATGCGATGAAATGGTATGTATATGTGACATC
Source organism: Lasiurus borealis (assembly GCA_004026805.1). NCBI lineage: Eukaryota > Metazoa > Chordata > Mammalia > Chiroptera > Vespertilionidae > Lasiurus > Lasiurus borealis. Next base: position 8,795 of record PVJN01039469.1, read on the forward strand.
GTACTTGCTATACAAACTACACTTATCACCAATTATGTGACCATTCCATTCACAAATTATTAAATTATGGAGTTTAAGTAAAAAGTAAATATCTATAATTTAATACATAGTTAACAAATTTAATATATATGAACTTAGTTGCCCTGGGCATTAAAAATGGAAAATAGAGCCATTTATTTCTGATGGTCAAATTCAATGTCATGCTGATACAGATCTGATGAATTGCATCTCAATGACACTGCTCCGGGACCGGAGAGGAAACGCTTTTCTCTTTGCATTGAGCTAAGTATTATTTTCAGAAAATGAAAACCCAAACTATGTTTAGCTTCCCAGCTTATAGTCTCTGGAGACCCCATCAGCCAGGTATCATTTGTTTTATTTAACTTGTAGGATTACAATCATCTTCCTGGTGAGCTGAGCATCCCCAGATGTTTTTAGGGGAGTGGCATTCAGATTTTATAAATCTCTATAACCCTAGAACTTAGCCCAATAGCCAATGCCTAAAAATTCTTAATATCTATTATAATATTGGTTGTAACAAAAAAAGAAAAAAAATATTCCAAAACAAGGATCTGGATTTTTAAAATATATCCTTGCAAAGAGGTGTTGTTATTTTTTCCCTCCAAGAAAGTAGCATGGATTAGGAGTGCTAATTATGAGTCTTTGCAGTAATATATTTATTGGGTAACTTGGGTACCATATGGTGTGATGGTTCAGATGGCTGTAGCTCTTTATTAATAGGTGTATGGGTCTCTGGGGTAATGGGTTGCTCGATCCATATGCTATTCAGGAGACAAATTTAGTTTATGGTGACCTTGCTACAGGATCAAGTAGCATTAAAAAAAATGAACTGAAGTGGAAGAAATGCTTAGGTTAATGCAACAAATGTGATAATTGACCAATGTAGCAAGGCCAATTCTGTTCCAAAAATAATCAACACTGTAATCAGCACTGAATTAATGTTGTTATGGGTTATAGGTTTCAAAAATTTCCTTGTTAGCAAAATCATCTTTTAAGTGATCCCCTATGGTTTTGAACAAACAGCAGAGCTCTTTTATAGAAGCCCCGCACTTGAGGAGCTAGCAGAGAGCAATGGATCTCTCCACAATAGGTTCCTAGCCTGCGCTTCCATTCCAGTTCCAAAATTCCTGAGGGGAAGTAAACAGCTGTCCACGTAAAATGCTGAAAGGGTATCACCAGACTAATAGGAAACCTTAGAAAGACATTGAAGTAAATCATAAGGGTGGAAACTGTGAATAATGAAGAAGGCAATATAGAAACTTTGAGCCAAAGCAAAATTTGCATAATATTTTTAATTTTTATTAATTTTTTTATACATATCTCCTTCCCAGGCATACCCCAACCCCCCGTGTCTATGTTCACTGGTTATGCTTATATGCATGCATACAAGTCCTTTGATTGATCTCTTATCTACCTCACCTAACTTTAATCTTCCTGCTGTAATTTTTACAGTCTGTTTGAATCTTTACTGTCTCTGTATCTATCCTTTTGTTCATCAGTTTATAATGTTCTTTATTATCCACAAATGAGTGAGATCTGACCCTGTAATCT
>PVJN01039470.1:0-19767 GCA_004026805.1 Lasiurus borealis
GCTGATTTCTCAACAGAAACAATGCAGGCCAGACGGGAGTGGCAAGAAATATTCAACGTGATGAATAGCAAGAACCTACAACCAAGAATAACCTATCCAGCAAAGCTAACATTCAGAATTGAAGGGCAGATAAAGAACTTCACAGATAAGAAAAAGCTAAAGGAGTTCATCAACTCCAAACCAGTATTATATGAAATGCTGAAGGGTACTCTTTTAGAAGAGGAAGAAGAAAAAGGTAAAAGCCAAAAAATTATGAACAACAAATACATATCTATCAACAAGTGAATCTGAAAATTAAGTGAATTAAAAATTTGATCAACAGAATAAACTGGTGAATATAATAGAAACTGGAGCACAGAAAGGGAGTGGACTGATAATTTTCAGGGGGAAAGGGGTGAGGAGTGTACAGGGAGAGACTGGACAAAAATCATATACCTGTGGATGAGATCAAAGGGAGGGAGCTAAGGGCAGAGGGAGGGATGGGAGCTGGGTGGAGGGGTGCTATGGAGGGGAAAAAAGAGAAACAAATGTAATAATCTGAATAATAAAGATTTAATTTTTAAAAAATGATGAGAGAGAATCATTGATTAGCTGCCTCCTGCATACCCCCAACTGAGGATCCAGCCTGAAACCCAGGCCTGTGCCCTAACCAGGAATGGAACTGCGACCTCCTGGTTCATAAGTCCCCACTCAACCACTCAACCATACCGGCCAGGCCACAGCCTATTTGTATACAGCCTACAAAGCATGGCTTGTACATTTTAAAAGAGCTGTTAAAGACAAGAAAGGAGAAAGGGAGGGAGGGAGGGAGGGAGGGAGAGGTGACGTCTTGGCATTTAGAATCAGAATAGTTCATGTTCATAATTCCATGAAGTAGTCAAAGAGAGATTTCCCATTTACAAACATATGAAAAATCGGGGCATTTTAGATAAAACAGAGATATATGGGTTTATTGAAAAGGTCCAATGAACTGGCAAAACTGGACTCACATTGTCACATGGCAACAATCAGCTGGATTCTTATTTCTCAGACAGTGGATGAGGAAACCAGGAGCATGGCGTCACCCGGGAGATTGTTAGAAATAACAATCCCCTCCCAAAACTCAGCCCGAGACAGGTGCCCAGGGACCTCCAAGCACACAAAAGTCTAGCTAGCTCTGAGCTAGCTCTGGACAAGGTCTTTAGCAAGGCATGTACCCCCAAAACTGGTATGGTCCCCACCAGTCTCTCTCTCTTCACATTTGGTCTTTTTTATTTATTTACATTACCTGTCTGGCCTGTGTAAATAGTCTGGCTTTCAACCCTAATCCAAACTCTTTGGCCTATCAGCTGAGCCCTTCAGAACTATATTTCAAAAGTTTCTCTCACTACTTCCAGCCCAAACCCTTCCATTCCACTTATAATAAATCCCTAATAGGTCTTTCATCCCATTACTTCTCCCAGCAGAAATCCAATGTGATTATTTTATCTACCCATTCATTCATTCACATTAGAAAGTACGTATGCTGACACACTTTGCATTCCTAATTACAGGACTCTTCCAATGTCACTTTTGCTAACATTTGTAATTCTAGCATCCAGCAAGTGTTTGGCATATAGTGGGCGTTCAATAGTGAAACTATGAACATAGGGACAAATAATCCAGTGAGCGGAGGAATTATGAAAGCCAGAACTTCAGGTGACAAATGTTTATTGTCCATCAGGTATTGTGCTGGGCCCTAGGGATACTAGGTACACAAAAGAGCATCCTACTCTCAAGAAGTTTCCAATACTTCTGGAGAACCTGAGAGATGCCAAAATCGCAAGAGAAGAGGATGTGAGCTATTACGGAAATGTAACCATTATGTATTGTTTTAATAATACTGCATAACAAACCACAGAACTTCAGTGGCAGGCTGCAGTTATTACTCTCCCAGGTGGTCATTGAAGTGGCTTGCTGTTCTTGACTGAAATTTATTAATACCTGGGCGCTGTGTGGAAGCCAGGTCCTCCTGGCTGGAATGGCTGACTCACTTTCATGGGTCTCTCACCTTCCGGCACACTGCGCTTTGCATTTTCATGGTGATGGCTTAAATTTTAATAAGGTAAAAGCATTTCCCAGAAAATAATACAATTTTGCAAAAAGACCAAAGGAACTACATCTGTCTTGTGGTTCATTTTGTTTCACAATGTATGAACGGCCATCCTCTGCCTCTTCTCTCGGCAACACTTCTTGGTGATACTCTTGGTAGAAGGACAAGGGCAAATTATTTTGGAAGCTTTTCCATTCCACAATCCCAAGATCATTTTTTTTCTAAACACTATGCAATGGCAGAACACTGCCAGTCAAAACAATAAAAAAATAACATAAAACATGTTGAGTCCTTTCAATGAGTCCTTGTGCTAGGCACTCCGTACGCACCAACTCATCTCTCCTCCTAACAAGTCTAAGACATATATGATTGCTCCAGTTATAGATGAAGAAACTGAGGGTCAGAGAAGTGAGATAACGGGTTTAAGGGTGCTCAGTCAGAATTCAGCACTCTAGAAACTTTTTCCTCCTGTTACACCACAAAAAGTGAAGTTATGCCCATCACCTTGTCCTACTTTTCCTTTCTGTGTAATGGTTTTCACATCTCCATCATTTTTGGCCAAATGTACAGCCCCAAGAATTAAAATTTCAGTAAGAGAACCACCAAGAGTAAATTACAACACAGGTCAGCCATGAAATTACGGCTGTGTATTTTTAGGGCCATTGTACACTAAGAGACAAGGCCTATTCGTTTTCCTTGTCCTGCAATATTAAATTTTGAAATTGCTTCCTTGGTTCAAAAGTTCTGATGACATTTGAATTGTGTAAGTCGTAAAAGAATGCAAGTAATCCTGAAGAGTCTGGTCATTATGTGCCAACCAAAGATGGGGATTGTAGTGTGTGTGTTTTTCATTCTATACCTAATGCATTTTTAACGAAACCACTTCTCAAGTTTGAAAACTGTAACCTAAGTTTTCCTGCCTATCACATTATTTTGTTCCTTTATCACCTGTAGATAAAGTTCAAAAATTATAGTTGTTCCATAGTTAGCACTTGTACATTTTCCTTATCACCTTTGCTGGCAACTTCAAGATACAGGGAAGGAAGAAATCAAGTATGTAGACATGAATATTCCGGGTGATATGGCACTGACTTGCCATCAGAGAAAACTTTCTCATCCTAAAGGATTGGATCCACACATAGTACATACAACCTATTGGCTTTCTCTCCTGAAATACACAATTTTCCATCTGTTCCAGGAGTTGACTCCCATTAATGTCTGGCATAGAATAAAAAGCTCAAAAGTCAAATGAAGCCTTGCCTCAGCAATCCTGTCAAATTCTGCAGTTTGACTTAAAATGGCCCACTTTTCAAAGTGACATAACAATCAATGAACCATTTAGTGATTTAGCTGGCAATACAAAACCCAGGCTGTTTTTTAATCTATGTAAACCTTTCCATAAGGTTAAAAAAAAAAAAAGTCAGAAGGAGACACCTGAAAGTAAACTTTTTCTTATAATCTACATCAGAGGTGGCAAACGGCTTCATTCATCTCACATGACAACTCCAGGTAAGTAATAGTTCTGCCTGAAGCACACTGCTGAGAACAATTTTGAGGTCACGTCTGCAGATGATGGGAAATGTGCAGCAATCGATTAGTAATGTCTAATTAATTATACCATTACAATTGGCAGCATTTGTACCACTCTGGCTTCGTTCTTCCAAAAGTTACAGTTGTTTAAACGTTTAGTCATCTAGACGTATCCAGTATATTTTATTACATATGTCCAATAAAAAGGCATCTGATGACATTAAAGAAATTACAATAGTTCTAGCCGGCTTGGCTCAGTGGATAGAGCGTGGGCCTGTGGACTGAGGGGTCACAGGTTTGACTCTAATCAAGGGCATAGGCCTTCAATCTCCACGAGGGAGCATACAGGAGGCAGGCAATCAATGATTCCCTCTCATCATTGATGTTTCTATCTCTCTGTCCCTCTCTCTCTATGAAATCAATAAAAATATTTTGAAGAAAAAAAATTACAGTAGACATCATTGTTCTTCCACAATGGGGCACTACTCAGAAAAGTGATCCAGGGTTTTTCCCTAGACAGCTGTGTAAGAAACCTCTAATGGACTAACTAGTACATACTTATTGTTCATATTCAAGCTCCATAGAACTGGCTTCACCCCATTAGATTTCTCTTTTAAAATAAATCATTGAGGTTCATGCTTGTGGGAATTCTCTGTACACACATATTAAAATTTTTATTTTTCTATTGTTAAATAATTAAATAAGCAAATCATTGTTTTATTCCTAATCACTATCCATAGTTTAGAAACTGAGGCTATAAAATGACTGTGTAGTATGTCTTTCTGCAGCCCAGAATCAAATCAGTGGCTTTTCGCTAGACACGTGGTCAGACAACACTCAGAGCCTTGTTCAATAAAAGCAATGCACTGTGAAGCATGGCTCCAAGGACCACATCAGACCACCAGGTAAAAATCAACAGACTTTCTTGTCTGGTACCTCGTTAAAGTTCAAAAATTATAGCTGCTTCGTAGTTAGCACTTGTACATCTTCCTTTATCACCGGTAGAGCCATGGTAAGAAAAACAACCTTACTGACGGATGTCACCAGAACCTGGGAATCAATGGTGTTTTGTGCATTAAGCAAAGGTTAAAGCACAATCACATTCAAAGACCACATTTAAGGGGGTTGTGGGGGGAGCCTTCCTTTTCTCTTCTTCCTTATCCTTTACTGCCACCTCCAGGATTTTCTAAGAACAGCTCAAATAAAGTCGGGACCTTCCACAAAGCAAGGAGGTCCGAAATTCCAAAGAATTCACCCAAGTTCACTTGCTGCAAAGTGAGAGCCACTGGGGCACGAGGGTCCTGCGGGTACCTAGCAGGGTCATCCTGAATGGGCTTCTTAGAGAGCCCTTCGTAGGCATCACAATAAATATTCAGGAAAGATATTTCAGACCTAAAGAAAGGTTTAAAGAGTTCATTATGAGCCAGGGATTTAGGGGATAATCCCAGAAGCATGTGCAGGTGGTTGGGACTGAGATAATGCTCTGGGAGATATCAGTTTTGCAGTTTATTTCATGCATTAGCATCGAAGGAGAAGAGGTAAAGCAAGTTATATGAGCCTGATTGGTGTAGCCCAGTGGTTGAGCATCAACCTACGAATCAAGAGGTCACAGTTCAATTCTAGGTCAGGGCACATGCCCTGGTTGCTCGCTCAGTCCCCAGTAGGGGGCATGCAGGAGGCAAATGATCAATGATTCTCTCTCATCATTGATGTTTCTATCTCTCCCCCTCCCTTCCTCTCTGAAATCAATAGAAATATATGTATTTTTTAAAAGGTATATGAAATCCATTAGTGGCAGATTAAGGAGGTGCGAGAAAGCAAAGCTGAGAAATCACTAGGACTGGATGAAAAGTAAAATGAAGAAATACATGTTTCTTTCATATTGGTGGGTGCAGGACAGTTAACACCTAACATACATAGTTTATAATGAGGAATGTGGGAGTTGTCCCACCCTGTTATCTTTGGAGGTCTGGAGAAGAGATCATTCTGACATTTCAAGTATGTTATTCTAGATGCACAAAAATAATGGACAGAGCTTGTTCAAGGTAGAGATTAACCTATCATATATTGCCTTGGGATGTGATTTCCAGCATAACAGGGAAATGAGAACAGGTGTTTCCAGAGTTTCTATTTTTAAGAGAAATGAAAATTTCAGGTTTTTTACTGCAATCTCCTTCAATAGCTACCCTGTTTCCTCGAAAATAAGACAGTGTCTTATATTAATTTTTGCTCCCAAAGATGCGCTAGGTTTTATTTGCAGGGGATGTCTTATTTTTCCATGAAGAAGAATACGGTACACATTTATTGTTGAACAAAAAAAAAAAAAAAAAAGGGAAATTTATTACCTGTATACGATACAATAGTAGTTGTCATCACAAACCAGCTCACTGATTGGCCGCGGTGCAGCTGGAGCTATTCAGGCAGTGTGAAGTCTCTTTAAATCAGGAGTTAGATGCCTTACAGTAGCTTCGGGGGCCTTATATTCCAGGGAAGCCTTATGTTTGTGGGAGGCCTTATTATCGGGAGGTCTTATTTTGGGGGGAATGCCTTATATTACAGCAAGAGGCAAAACTGTAAGTAGGTCTTATTTTCGGGAGATGTCTTACTTTTGGGGAAACAGGGTAAGATCTGGAAGCAGCCAAGTGCCCATTAATGGATGAGTGGATAAAAAAGCTGTGCTAGATTTACACCGTGGAATACTCTGCAGCTGTAAAAAAAAGAAGTCGCTCTTACCTTTTGAGACAACCTGGAGGGGCCTGGAGAGTATTATGCTAAGCGAACTAAACCAATCAGAGAGAGACAAGTATCACATGATCTCACTCAAATGTGGGATCTAATGAACAAAATAAACTGATGAATAAAATAGATCCAGAGACATAGAAGCATGGAAATGACTGATGAATCTAAGAAAAGTCAGGGGTAGTGGGATGAGGGGAGAGATTAACCGGGCAATTTATATGCATATTACTTTGTTCATGGATAAGGTCCCTAGGCCCAGCCAGCGATCAGGGCTGATTGGGGCCTTCAGGCTGCCAGTCAGGACCTTCCTTCATTCCACACTGCCCCCTGGTGGTCAGCGCACATTATAGTGAGCGATCCAACTCCTGGTCTCCTGGTTGAACTCCTGAGGGGACACTTTGCATATTAGCCATACACACACATACACTAGTATAGATAGATATGCATAGCCCGTGGACACAAACAATAGTAGGTGAAGATGAGTACAGTGTGGAGGGGGTCAATGGAGAAAAAAGGAGACATCTGTAATACTTTAAACAACAGATAATTTAAAAAAAAAAAGAGAGAGACTAGCATTTAGCCCTGGCCAGTGTGGCTCACTTGGTTGAGCATTGACCCATGCACTGAGAAATCACCGATTCAATTCCCAGTCAGGCTATTGCCCCAAGTTGTGGGTTCTGTCCCTGGCTGTAGTGTCAACCAGGAGGTAACCTGTCAATGTTACTCTCTCACATAGATGTTTCACTCTCATATCGATGTTTCTCTCTTGCTCGCTCTCTCTCTCCCTTCCTCTCCTTTCCTCTTTTTCTAAAAATCAACTTAAAAAACATGTTTTGAAAAGAAGACTAACGCTTAAAAATGACTATACAAACTAGAAAATAGACCTGTGCACCTAATCTAGCCCTTGTGCCCCCAGGCCTCTGGTTCAGATAGTAAATTAATTCATAAGAGAAAGATCTCCCTATAAATTAACTATACCAGTGGTCGGCAAACTGTGGCTCTCGAGCCACATATGGTTCTTTGGCCTTGAGTATGGCTCTTCCACAAAATACCACGTGTGGGCATGCACATACAGTGCGATTGAAACTTCATGGCCCATGCGCAGGAATCAGTTTTCGGCTCTCAAAAGAAATTTCAATCATTGTTCTGTTGATATTTAGCTTTGTTGACTAATATCAGCTTGCCGACCACCGGCCTCTACCAATCAATCAAAGAATGCCACAGAGCCCATGAATCCTGAGCTGGACCTTAAAAAATGGGGAATATTCTTGGCAGTTTAAGTTTTATTTTTAGAAAGAGATCAACAGGTTGCCTCCCAAACACACCCAGACCAGGAACCCATAATGTAGGTAGGTGCCCTGACTGGGAATTGAACCCACAACCTTTCGGTGCACAGGATAATGCCCCAGCCAACTGAGCCACACCAGCCAGAGCAAATATTCCAGTTTAGAAAACTCACTCATTGAATCAGAAATTACAACCAAAAAAAAAAAAAAAAAGAAAGAAATTACAACCAAACATTTTCAGCCCTGAACTGCGGCATAACGATGGGAATGCATGAGTTACATGCCAGACAGAGAAGAGACAAATGGGCCAAAGGTAAGAAGACTGACAAATAAAGAGAAAAGAGCATCTTTAAACTCCGTGCTTCTTTGGATCAGGTGGAAAAGCAGAGGTTCCTCACGCCTTTCATCATGCTTGAATTCAGAGAGGGAAAACCCATTTATAATGAGCATTTTATGGAAATTCTAAAATTCAGAGACATCTTAGTGGGAGAGAGAAGGAAGAGAAGAAGAGGATGGAGAAAACTAGAGATGCATTTATGACTGCATTTACAGATGGAGAACAGTGATTTTCAATCTTTTTCATCTCATGGCACACATAACTAATTACCAAAATATAACTTTTTTATTGATATAACCAAAAAAAGTATAATTTTGATTTGTTCACACCAGACACCTATTGTTGTGTTGGCTATGGTCATTTTTTTTTATTGACAATCTAAGGGAAAAGAGATCAGCGCCCCTGACTAAATAGTCGGGCATTGCATGTTTTAAACATTCTTGCAACAACACAAGTTGAAAATCACTGATGTAGAGCATCTGCTGTGTGCCAGGAGTTATTTTAGGCGCTGAGGACGCAGTCATGAATAAAGCAGGCAATGCTCCCATTTTCAGGCAGCCTCAATTCCAGTGAGGAAAGAGAGGTATTAAGCATATAAGCATGTAAGAACATAATATGTCCATTGTGCAAACCACATGACTCTCTTGGGAGAAGTCCCCAACAGAGGGAACCACAAGTGCAAAGGTCCTGAGGCAGACTGATGAGAACATGTTTAAGGAATAGTGTGGGAGGCAGAATTCCAAGAGGGCCCCCTGAACTCCCTCCTCTCCAGCATTGCTCCCAGGAGTATGCATGTTAAAGGAATTTTGCTGCTGTGATTAAGATTACTAATCAGTTGACCTTTAGAGAGGAAGATTGTCCAGGTGGAGCTAACCTAATTGCATGAGTCCTTTTCTCTGGCTGGTTAGAAGAGGAACTCAGACTCAGGTCACCCTTTCCGGCTTAGAAATGGGGAAGACTACATGGCAAGGAATGTGGGTGGCCTCCAGGACCTGAGAGTAGCCCTCAGCTGACAGCCAATGAGGAAACAAGGGTCTCAGTCCTACAACCATAAGGAACTGAGTTCTACCAACAACCTGAATGAATTTGGGATAGACTTTTCCCCAGCCGCAGACAAGAGTCCAGTCCTGCAGACAGCTGATGTTGGCCTAAGCAGAAAACATGGCAGAGCCTGCCCAGACTTCTGGTCTACAAGATCTCTGTATATAAAAGGCTATGCTGAAATTGGTTTGGCTCAGTGGATAGAACATCAGCCTGTAGACTGAAAGGTCCCAGGTTTGATTCCGGTCAAGGACATGTAACTTGGTTGTGGGCACATCCCCCATAGGGAGCGTGCAGGAGGCAACTGATCAATGTTTCTCTCTCATCAACGTTTCTAACTCTCTCTCTCCCTTCCTCTATGTACAAAAATCAATAAAATATTAATTAATTAATTAGTTAATTAATTAATTTTAAAAAGGTTAATATGCAAAGTGTCTCCTCAGGAGTTCAACCAAGAGACCAGGAGTTCAATCGCTAGCTATGATGTGTGCTGACCATCAGGGGACAATGCAGAATGAAGGAAGGCGCTGGCCCACAGCAAGAAATAAGGACCCCCAAAACCGGTTTGGCTCAGTGGATAGAGCATCGGCCTGCGGACTGAAAGGTCCCAGGTTCCATTCCGGTCAAGGGCACGTACATTGGTTGCAGGCACATCCCCAATAGGGGGCGTGCAGGAGGCGGCTGATCGATGTCTCTCTCTCATCGATGTTTCTAACTTTCTATCTCTCTCCCTTCCTCTCTGTGAAAAATCAATAAAGTATTTTTTTTTAAAAAAAAAAGAAAGAAAGAAGGACCCAATTGGCCCTGATTGCTGGCCAGGCTAGGGACCCTACCTGTGTACGAATTTCATGCACCGGGCCTCTAGTTTAGTATATAATAAGTAGTGTTGGCTGGAGCAAAGTCTCAGGCACCTGCTACTAGGTCCACCTGGTTCATGGTTTGTCGCCTTCAGAAGCTCCAGGTGAGAGGTCTTCGTTGCTTTGCTATTGTCACCATGAAAAATGGGCAGCATTGTTTTTTGTTTCTAATTGGTTCCAAACTTTTCCATGGATCCTGGCTATTCTACTTCTTGGCAACAAGGAGTGTCTTAAATTGTGAGTCCTGTGAAGGCACAGAGTGATTTAGAGCTTTCTCTGACCTAACTAAATGATTGCAGATGCTTATTTAAGTTAATGCAAGTGTGGTGGGAGCCCCTCCAAAAAACTCCTTACCTAGGCCTCAAGACCCCTGACATTATTATGTAATGGCTCTCTCCTTTCATGAGCAATTGATCAAATTAATGAACTGTAGTCAGTTCCTAACATTCATTTTGTGGGGTCCTTTAAGTTTTCCTTTTCTCAGAAATGGACTTCTCATCTATTTGCTCAAAATGAGAAGTTACTTAATGTTTGCAAACTCTCTGCTGAATACGCCTTCATTGAAAAATCACCTTTGCTTGGTCATGGAGAATCTCGGCCTGTGTGGGACCTGGATCCCAGCCCAGGGGGCTCGCTGGGAGTGAGCGTCTTCTCCGGCCAGGGCTGGAGGAAGGACATGGGGATGTCCTCAAACTGTGCTGAAGCCCGCGTCCCCTTGGCCACTTCAGCAGCCGTCACTGTTGGCTCTTTTTTATTATTTTCCCCCATCACCATTTACCACCCCCCACACCCTCTTCCTCCACCCCCCAATTCTGGCAATCATCACAGTGTTTTCCGTGCTCGTGAGTTCTTTCTCTCTCCTTTTCTCTTTTTTTTTTTTTTTCTCAGTTCTTCCACCCCTCCAACAGCCTTAGGAGATTTACTTGAGCTCTCTGAGCTTCAGTTAATGCCTGGGAAAGTGGCTCCTTCCTCACAGAGTCCTGGGATGAGAGGAGATGACTTAGAAAGGGGGGTGGGGGTGGCGTACAGCAGCTCGAAGCTTGGTAAAGGACTGCAGTCATTTCCCCTGCCTTCGGTCCTTCTTCTGCCTCATTTCCATTCTTTGTTTGCTTTGTTTATCTTCATTTGCCTCAAATCTCAGTTCAGGGAAGCCTTCTTTGATCTCCCTATCTGAAAGAGATGTTTTCCTGTTACTCAAACCACATTTTCCACAGTGGTGATTTATCTACATAGTGATTATCTATCTTCCCTGCAGACTGTGCAGCTGCATGAGGCAGGGGCTTGGCTGTGCTTTCTGCAGTATATCTAGTGCCTTGCACAGAGTACACACTCCAAATAGTTACTCAATGAAGACATGATCACTGTCACCATGATAACAGAGAAGGCCATTGCAGGACTCCAGTGCATGGTCCATCACTGGGATTTTCAGACTCAGCATGCTCTCCTTTAAGTGGCTTTCATCCCACTCCCAAGTGCCACATTCTGTATTTCTGCAACCACAGGGCGGAGCTGATGCTCATGAAGGAGGGTCTTTTGCATGGAAGCAGGATTTCTCCTATTCTGTTTCCACATCTGAAGTCTCCTCTCTTCCCACTATGCTCTCCCTGAATTTCATCCCTGCCCCTTCCCACCCATCCACCAGCTTTCCCACTAAAAATACTAACAGTTTGTTCAGTAGTTTTCATGTGCAAACCACCCGCACATGCTTTAAATGTGTTATCTTCCAAACCATCACCAGCACTCTTTGTGATCAAATTACGAGTATTCCTAGTTCACAGAATTCCTAGTTACAGTTTATTCCAACAGCATTAGGCTCTGACTATGGATCTTTTTGTTTGTTATTTTGGTAATCCTCAGCAGACAATGTTTTTTCCAATGCTTTTCCAGAGAGTGGAAGTGGAAGGGAGGAAAAGACAGGGAGGAAGGGAGGAGGGGAGAGAGAGGGGAGGGGGGCGCATTTTGGTTGCTTCCTTCATGCTCCCTGACCCAGGGCAGGGAGCAAACCAAAACCCAAGTACTGCCCTTGACCAGGAATCAAACCTACGATTCTTTGGTGTGTAGGTTTATGCTCTGACCACTTAGAGACACTGGACAGGCTGTGTTCATGGATCTTGAAGAGAGAGAGTGGCAAGCCAGGAGAAAGCAAATATGGACAAGAATGGAAATGGAAGATAGGAGTACCCCAAAACTGACAGTTGGGATAAAATCCATCAGAAACCAGTGAAGTAAGTCACCAATACCAAATTCAGGAAGTTCAACCTGCTTTGAGAGCTCAGCATTCTCAGGGAGCAGGTCAAAGATCAGCAGAGAGCTGCCAGCACAGACAGTGGACACTCCGAGGCATCCTCCCCAAGCACCATGTGACATGGACATCTCCGTGGAGTCCTGCTGGCACACCCTCCTACAACCAGGGCCCCATGCATGTCCTGCACATGGTTTGCCAGTGAAAGTGGGAGTGGGGGACACCCATTATGGAGAAGTCAGGTAGAGGATGTGAACACCCATTATGGAGAAGTCAGGTAGAGGATTGTGGGGGAGGGGGGACAAGCAGAGGAGTTAGCAGTACAAAACATATTTTTAAAGGCATCTTCACCAGAATGTTCTTTGAAAATGAGACAGAAATCTCTTAAATGTCAAGAGATAGGGTTTTTGCCAAGGCAACAGAGTGCTGAGGAGGACTGCAAGGAAAGATTCTTATTACAAAAAGGCGCTAAATTCTTTCAATATACCGGAAGTATTTCTGATTTGGTGTGTATGAGGCTCTGCCTCTCTCTCTTGCTGTGGGTCTATAGTTTATTTTTCCTATGGTGGGGTTCCTTTGCCATTTCTTCAATCTCCTAGCTTCCTCTGGAAGGCAGTTTCTCAACCGTCAATAAAAGCTGCTCCTGACTTGCTATTAGTAATCAATTTCTGGCCATGGAAAATCAAGGTTAATCATATCTTAATCATTTGCCATGTTAGCACGGGGCAGGCTTGGAGATTCCTGAGGCTGAGTCTGTACAGTGTCAACATGTTGGTTAGAGAAGCACATCTATTGAAAGCCTTCTTCCTGCTGTATGTGGGAGCTGAACAGAGAGGGAAGCATGTGATCTCTCTTCATGGATTTGCTCTTCTCAGTTGCTGGTATATCTTTAATGCTGCATTTGATATGCATTGTCTTTCAACCGCTCCAGATGTTCACCATGTGTTTTGCTGGCTTCTTCTGAATATTGTAGGATAAAGGATTTACCAGGATAAATGAATTCAGTAAAGTAACAGGATACAAAATAAATATTCTGAAAGCAGTTGCATTTTCATACACCAATAATGAACTATTAGAAAGGGAAACTAAGAAAACAATCCCATTTACTATTGGATTTAAAAAAAAAAAAAATTTGCGGAAACCGGTTTGGCTCAGTGGATAGAGTGTCAGCCTGTGGACTGAAGGGTCCCAGGTTCAGTTCCGGTCAAAGGCATGTACTTTGGTTGCGGGCACATCCCCAGTAGGGGGCGTGCAGGAGGCAGCTGATGGATGTCTCTTTTCTCATCAATGTTTCTATCTCTCTCCCTTCCTCTCTGTAAAAAAAATCAATAAAATATATTTTTTTAAAAAAGGGAAATAAACCCGAGACCTGTTTGGCTCAGTGGATAGAGCGTCGGCCTGCGGACTGAAAGGTTCCAGGTTCGGTTCCGGTCGGGCACAACTCCAGTGGGGGGCATGCAGGAGGCGGCTGATCCATGTCTCTCTCTCATCGATGTTTCTGACTTTCTATCCCTCTCCCTTCCTCTCTGTAAAAATTCAATAAAATATATTTTAAAAATAAATAAATAAAATTAAAAAAGGGAAATAAAGTAAAATACCTAGGAATAAATTTAACCAAGGAAGTAAAAGACCTGTACTCAGAAAATCACAAGACACTGAAGAAGTTGAAGAATTGGAGAATTGAAGAATAAGTGGAAGCATACACTGTGTTCCTGGATAGGAAGAATGAACATCATTGGTATGTCCATAGTACCCAAGAAATCAATGGATTCAACACAGTTCCTATCAAGATACCAATGGTGTGTTTCACAGAACGAGAACAAATATTCTAAAAAGGCATATGGAACCGCAGAAGACCCCAAGTAGCCTCAGCAATCTTGAGAAAGAATAACAAATTGGGCAGAATCACACTATTTGATATCAAACTATAACTGAAACTCCCTATCTCAGTGTGAGCAGAGGCTTTTGTGAGGAGTGGCGGAGAAAGCAGAACAAGTGGTCAAGGGGAGGGGATGGAAAAGTTCCCTACATGCAGACCAGCACACTCTGTTCCGAGAAGGATCTGGAAACTGGTCAAGCAATGGCCTGGTGTGTGTCATCCTGGTCTTCAACATCCTCGTTCTAGGTCATCCTTTCAATATATGATTGAAAGGCAGTATGACTGAAGATTGGAGTCTGCATCTTCTGAAGTTAGTTCCTAGGATTCTAATACATACATGTTGTTTATCTACAAGCTACGTATTAGTCAGAGTCATCATTTACCAAGAGAATGGTGGATTACAATTCCCCACTGTTACAAAACTATACTACAAGTCCATAGTAATCAAAACAGCATGGCACTGGCATAAATACAGACATACAAAGCAATGCAACAGAATAGAGAGCCCAGAAATAACCCACGCCTTATGGTCAATTAATATTTGAAAAAGGAGGCAAGAACATACAATAGGGTAAAGACAGTCTAACAATAATGGTTTGGGGAAAATTGGGTAGATATATGCAAAAAAATGAGGTGAGACCACTTTCTTACATCATATTCAAGAATAAACTCTAAATGGATTAAAGACTTATATGTTAGACTCAAAACTATAAAACTCGTAGGAAAAAAAATAGGCATAAAATCTCGGACATTTCTTGTAGCAATATTTTTTCTGATATGTCTCCTTGGGCCAGGAAAACAAAACAAAACAAAACAAATGGGACTACATCAAACTAAAAAGTTTTTGCACAGCAAAAAACATAAGCAAAATGAAAACAAAACCCACTGAATGGGAGAATATACTTGCCAATGACATATCTGGTAAGGGATTAATATACAAAATTTATAAAGAACTTATACAACTTAACACCAAAAGAACAAACAATCCAACTAAAAAATGAGCAAAGGACTTGAATAGGTACTTTTCCAAAGAGGACACATAGATGGTCAATAGACATATGAAAAGAAGCGCAACAGTCACTAATCAGCAGAGAAATGCAATTTAAAACTACAATGAGATACCACCTCATACCTGTCAAAATGACTACCATCAATAAATCAACAAACAGTAAGTGTTGGTGAGGATGTATAGAAAAGGGAACCCTTGTGCATTGTTGATGGGAATGCAGTTTGGTGCAGCCACTGTGGAAAACAGTATGGAGTTTCCTCACAAAATTAAAAATGACCCAGGATTTTCCACCTCTGGGAATTTATCTGAGGAAATCTGAAACACTAATTCAAAAGGATATATGCACCCCTCTTTTCATTGCAATTTTATTTACAACTAGAGGCCCAGTGCATGAAATTCGGGGGGGTGTCCTTCAGCCCAGCCTGCTCCCTCTCCAATCTGGGACTCCGAGAGGGATGTCCGACTGCCTGTTTAGGCCTGATCCAATTGTGTTGAATCCATCGATTTCTTGGGTACTGCCTGGATTGGGTCTAAACGGGCAGTCAGACATCCCTCTCACAATCCAGGACTGCTGGCTCCCAACTACTCACCTGCCTGCCTTCCTGATTGCCCCTAACTGCTTCTGCCTACCAGCCTGATCATCCCTTAACCACTTCCCTGCCAGCCTGATTGATGCCTAACTGCTTCCCTGGCAGCCTGATTGCCCCAACTGCCTTCCCTTGCAGGCCTGGTCCCTGCCAATTGCCCTCCCCTGCTGGCCATCTTGTGGTGGCCATCTTGTGTCCATGTGGGGGCAGGATCTTTGACCACATGGGGGCAGTCATCTTGTGCACTGGAGTGATGGTCAACCTGCATATTACTCTTTTATTAGATAGGATAGAGGCCTGGTACATGGGTGGGGGCCAGCTGGTTTGTCCTGAAGGGTGTCCTGGATCAGGGTGGGTGTTCCCTTGGGGGGTGGGGTGACCTGGGTGAGGGGCCTGTGGTGGTTTGCAGGCTGGCCACTCCCCCTGGCAACTCAAGCCAAGGCCCTGGTATCTGGGATTTATTTATCTTCTACAATTGAAACTTTGTAACCTAGAGCAGAGCCAAGCCTTCTGCTCACACAGCCATTGAAACTTTGTTGCCTTAAGCACTAGCCAGGATTTTCGGAAAGCCTGGCTTCCTCCATCACCAGGTGCAACCCAAACCTCCCTCCAGCTCTCTCTGTGGTCGTAGCCATCTTGGTTGGGTTAATTTGCATGCTCACTCTGATTGGCTGGTGGGCGTGGCTGGTGGTTGTAGTGGAGGTGCAGTCAATTTGTATATTACTCTTTTATTAGATAAGATAGCCAAGATTTGGAAGCAGCCTAAGTGCCCATCAGTAGAAGAGTGGATAAAAAAGCTGTAGTACATTTATATAATGGAATACTACTTGGCCAGAGAAAGGCAGGAAATCTTACCTTTTTCGATAGCATTGATGGACCTGGAGAGTATTATACTAAGTGAAATAAGCCAATCAGAGAGAGACAAATACCATATGATTTCACTTATATGTGGAATCTAATGAACAAAATAAACAAACAAAATAGAAACAGATTCATAGATATAGAGAGCATAGATACAGATTGATAGCTGTCATAAGAGAGAGGGGTGTTGGTGGGCTTGGTGAAGGGATTGAACAAAAAAGACACACAAACCTCTTAGACACAGACAACAGTAGTGATTTCCAGAGAGGAAGTGGGGGAAGTAGAAGAGGATAAAGGGGTAATAAATGGTGATGGACGGAGACTTCACTTGGGATGGGGAATACACAATACAATATACAGATGATGTATTATGGAATTGTACACTTGAAAGCTATGTAATTTTATCAACCAATGTCACCCCAATAAATTCCACAACAAAAAAAATGAAACTACTAAAGAATTAGAACAACCACCACCATCAATTTAAACAAAAAAAGGATTTGTTAGTACTACTACTGGAAGTCATTGGGGTCCTATCAGTGAACTTACTTTCTCTGTACATCAGTACATCAGACAGTACTGAGCTCTCAGAAGCAGGTCAAGGCCACGTTTCCTCTGCTCAAACCTGCCAGCACTGTCCCATCCTGTTCACTGGAAATTCAATGGCATGACCAAAGCCCAGAAAGCCTTGCATTTTCTGGCTTCGCGCTAGCTCTCATATCTTATCTTCTCAAACCTCCCCACTTCTGCCAGATTGGCCTCTGTGCTATTTCTATTAGTTGTCTGTTGTTATGTAATAAATTACTGGGTAGCAGCTCCCCACTCTCATCCCCCAGCCTTTTATTATTGTCTTACAATTAGAGGCCCGGTGCACGAAATTCATGCATGGGTAGATCCCTAGACCTGACTGGCGATCAGGGCCAATCAGGGCCTTGCAGCTGTCAGCCAGGGACTTCCTTTGTTCCTCGCCACCCCATGATGGTCAGCACATGTCATAGTGAGCAATCGAGCTTCCAGTCTACCAGTCAAACTCCTGAGGGAAAACTTTGCATATCAGCCTTGTATATATATAGACTAGAGGCCCAGTATACAGAATCATGCACCGATGGGGTCCCTCTGCCTGGCCTGCAGGAATTGGGCTGAAGCTGGCTTTCCAACATTCCCCAAGGGGTCCTGGATTGCGAGAGGGTGAGGCCAGACTGAAGGACCCCACTGGTGCACAATTGGGGCCTGGGAAGAACCACAGGAGGGCTCCAGGGCGTGCCCAGCCCATCTCGCCCAGTCTGGATCAGCCAGACCCAAGCAGCAAGGTAACCTACTGGTTGGGGCATCTTCCTCCTGGTGGTCAGTGCACATCATACCAACTGGTCGAATGGTTGAACACTTAGCATATTAGGCTTTCATTATATAGGATA
Source organism: Lasiurus borealis (assembly GCA_004026805.1). Classification (NCBI taxonomy): domain Eukaryota; kingdom Metazoa; phylum Chordata; class Mammalia; order Chiroptera; family Vespertilionidae; genus Lasiurus; species Lasiurus borealis. The sequence goes on from PVJN01039470.1 coordinate 17,855, forward strand.
GTCTGCCTGGAAGGGACAGCATTCACCCAGGTGTTATGTGAAAGGCTGATGTGCACGATACTTCCAACTCTCCGATAAGTGAATGATGCAGGGGCCGAAGCACTGGCCTCCGACAAGTTTGAATCCCAGCCTAACCACCTTCCTACAAGAGCTTGAGAAGGTCATGCTGCCCTCTTTGAAACTCATTTCTCATAACCTGTAAAATGATGAGTCTGGACCAGCATGGTATTTCCCAAACTGTGTTTTTTAGAAAACTAATTTTACAAGACATTTCACAGTCTTAAAAAAAAAAAAAAAGGAAAAAATATCCAGTGATCAAATAAGTGTGAAACACACAGCATACTGAGATCCTGCCACTGATTCTAGTGGGATTCGAGTTAATAAACCTATGAGATGGAAGACTGAGCTGTACTTGCTGCAATCCCCATTTTGTTTTGTTACAGATAGTATGTACTCACCAAAAGTAACTTTATTCTGGCGGGAGGGAAACGGAGACTCCCAACGTCATTGAACCCCTTCTCTTACGACACTAACCCCCAGATCCATCCGAAACTCATGCGGCGGGAGTTTGGACTGTGAAAAGGGAGAGGTGCACGGAAATTTAGGGGAGTCACAAAAGATCAGAGGGCTGGTGGTGGCGCGCACGGCACTGCTCAGAGACAGATTGCTGATTGTGCCGCTGGCTTTTGCGAGTGGGCGGGAGACAGACCCTCCCAACTGTGCCACTTCTGAGTCCACTGGGCCCCTGTTTCGGGCGAAACCCTGGAGACCTAGACTCCTGTGTTCCTGGTGGGCAGGGGAGCTGGAAAGGCAGGGGTCTAGAGGCACTGCGGGTGCCTGCGCACAAGGACTGCTCCAGCGATTACCCAGTCACGTGAGACTCAGGGACGTGGAGGGCGGGGCTGACTGGAAGGCAAGGTGGTCCCCTAAGCCCTGAGACTCCAGCCATCCCAAGCTCAACAGAGGTTTCTTTGGTTTTGCAAGCCTGCTATCATAAGGCTGAATTCAACACAGAAGTTTCCCTGGCATAGTGAAAATGCCGAGACAAGGGAAGGGATCACAAACAAAAGAAATGGAGGGAAAAAAATGACTGGATATCGAGTTCAAAACCATGCTTATAAGGTTTTTCAAGAATATCATAGAAAAGTTGAATAAAATTAGCGAGACCCAAGAGGAGATGAAAAAGAACCAACTAGAGATGGAATTAGAAATTAAACATACACTGGCTGAAATAAAAAATATTATACAGAGTCCTAACAGCAGACTAGAGAAAGGCAAGAATCAAGTCAAAAATTTGAAATATAAAGTACCAGGAAACACTCAACTGGAAAAGCAAGAAGAGAAAAGAATCCAAAAATGCGAAGATAATGTAAGGAGACTCTGGGACAGCTTCAAACGTACCAACATCAGAATTGTGGGAGTGCCAGAAGAGAGAGAGCAAGATACTGAAAACCTATTTCAAGAAATAATGACTGAAAACTTCCCACATCTGGTAAAAGAAATAGACTTACACGTCCAGGAAGCACACAGAACCCCATATAAAAGGAATCCAAAGAGGACCACACTAAGACACATCATAATTAAAATACCAAGAGCAAAAGACAAAGAGAGAATATTAAAAGCAGCAAGAGAAAAACAGTTCATTACCTACAAGGGAGCACCCATATGACTGTCGGCTGATTTCTCAACAGAAACGATGCAGGCCAGACGGGAATGGCAAGAAATATTCAACGTGATGAATAGCAAGAACCTACAACCAAGAATACTCTATCCAGCAAAGCTATCATTCAGAATTGAAGGGCAGATAAAGAGCTTCACAGATAAGAAAAAGCTAAAGGAGTTCATCAACTCCAAACCAGTATTATATGAAATGCTGAAGGGTACTCTTTTAGAAGAGGAAGAAGAAAAAGGTA
>PVJN01039471.1:0-19775 GCA_004026805.1 Lasiurus borealis
GTGGATAGCTTCAGTTAGCTGCCTCCAGGCCAGAAATAGGAGCACGGATGTATTCTGTATGAAGCCTCACTGACAAAACATTGATGAGAGCTTATGAAGATTAGAGCTTGAGGAACATTCCTTTAGTTGGCATGATGGGATGCATTCCTTTAATTGGCTCGGTCCATCTCAAGAGAATTCCCACAATTGACCTTATTCAAAGGTCAACAATACAGGACCGAGGAAAGTGCTGGGGCCAAGTAAGGAGGTAGGTATGGGGCAATTCCAGGCATCCTCTTGGACTTATTCAGCAAAACTAAGGTTTCACCATAAGTTTCACAACATGTAGACCTGGGTGATAGAATTGTTTTTTTTTGTGTTTTTTTTTTTTTGTTTTTTTTTTTTTTTTTTTTTTTTTTTTTTTTTTTTTTTTTGTTTTTTTTTTTGTATATAGAACGCAACTCTTGTACCCATAATAGGAGACATGGCTAGTCTCTTAGTTTTGACAAAATTTTAAGATTTTGACCAGGAAAGGAGAAAGATACCTCTGGCCATGTGTGAACATACATTAATTAAAATTAAAAATTATGTTTCTGAGTGGCACTAGCTTCACTGAAAGTGCACAGTGGATATACGAGCCTGACAACAAGTTGAACAGCACAGATATAGACCATTTCCATGACTGCAGAAAGTTCTGTAGAACAGTACTTCTGTAGAGCCAAGCCAGGCTTTCTTGGGCCATAGAAGCCTGAGATGATAACTTTTAAACTGCTACTCTGCTTATCACTTTGAGTGAAAGGGCTTGCCAATCTGTGTAGTTGACTTGAAACATTTTGAAAGCAAATAGTTGCTAGAGATGTTGTTGGAACCTTGATACTAGATAGCAGAAAATGTGAGTGTTCTTGTCATGAACCCTCACTTATTCACTTTGTTCAAAGATATTCTAGGACTCAGTTCTCTATGAATCGAATGTTTTATGGGCCCCTATTCTTTACTAGATTCTATTGCAGGCATCAAGATTCTCCAAAAGGAGAGCTCTGCTCTAATGCAGCTTACATCTTATGTGAGTAATAAGAGAGTATAAGTATAAACAGTCAAACATCCTATCTAATAAAAGCATAATATGCAAACCAAGCATCACTCCACCACATAAGATGGCTGCCTCCTGTGGTCAAAGATGGCTGTCCTCATGTGAACACAAAATGGCCCCCACAAGATGGCCAGCAGGAGAGGGAAGTTGTGGGGCAATCAGGCCTGCAAGTGAGGGCAATTGGGGGCCACAAGACCTGCAAGAGAGGACAGATAGGGACAACCAGGCTGCTAGGGGAGGGCAATTAGGGGCAATCAGGCTGGCAGGTGGCAGTTGGGTATTGACCAGGCTATCAGGGGAGTGGTTAGAGGGTGATCAGGCAGGCAGGCAGGGAGCATTTCAAAGCCAGCAGTCCTGGATTGTGAGAGGGATGTCCCAGATTGGAGAAGGTACAGGCTGGGCTGAGAGACAACCCCCTCCCCTGTGCATGAATTTTATGCACCGGGCCTCTAGTGTAAAATAATTTCACACTGTATTAAGTTCTATAAATAATATTTATAAAAAAAGTAATTGGTGGCTTACATTCATATTCAGGTCATCAGAAAGGCTTCATTGATAATAAGCTGGTCATATAAATAATCAATTATTAATTTGTTCCACATGTCATTAGCAAGCTGGTGTCTTAAGTTACCAGTGTGGTGTTTTTAACAGCACTAAACACCATAAATTGTATTAGAAACTAGGACCCATGTCTACTCTAAATATATTGAATTTGAGTCTCAAGCTTTTGGCTTAGAGATTAGTAACTTTAAAAATCTCTAAAAGTAATTTTTAGGCATAGCTACATTGGAATGTTAAAATGAAGCACATATTATGATCATGCTTATGTTGTTTTTAAACTGAGTTAAAGATCAGAGATGAGAGAAAGTGAATTATAAAAGGCAATTCAGAAATTTGTAAATTAATTTAGATGAATAGTAACAGAGGGCCAGAACTGAGTGGTATCTGCAATATTAGAAATAATAAAAATAAACAAAAGGATTTAAAGAGACAGTATAAGAAAGAGTGAACAGTGTCCCTGGGATTTTCCATTTCATGTAAAAGATAAAGATAATACTATTTTGAGATATAACTAAACCAAAAACATTAGCAAAAGTAGATTATATTTATTTTTTAAACATGGTACATTCATTACTTGTTTTGTTTCTAAAATTCTGAGGTGAGCAGAAATAATGAAGAACATAAAAGCATAATTTTATGGTACAGAACAGACTAAGGTAGAAAAAAATTCCTTTTGGCCAATACAATTGTAAACCTCCCAACTTATCTCAAAATACGTATTGTAAATTGGAATTTCCAAATTAGATCAACCTTCACATAATAGTTGATGAAAACAAGGGTTTTTCTTCTTCAGAATCATTTTTAGAACTTACCACATGAAAATATTTTTCTAAAAAAATTTACTTGACAAAAAAGTCCAATAAGAAAGTAAACTGGACTAAATGTACTCATATGTTAGCTTGACCTCAGTCTGGGAACTGGGCCAAACTTTTCAAATTGTACTATCATTATTTACAAAAAAAGAGGAAATGTTAACTAATGCTATTAAATAAAAGCACATATACACAGGTGTAAAGGGAACCAAAACAAATGCTAATGCTAATGAATGTTGAACATGTGTATATATACATACAGCAAAGACAAAATATCCTGTTGAGTAGTGTTGGAAATAGTAGCTATAGCAGGGGAAATTTATGTACTCTCCTTGGCTGGAGGGTACCCATTTATCGTGTTATACAAATACACAAAAAAGCCACTTTCACATTTGTCTAAAACAAAACTGAAATCAAACATTTTGCATGTAATCCCACTATTTCATTTTTTAAGGAATGGCAAATAATGAAATAAAGGTGTAAAAAATGGTATAAAATGCCTTAGTCTTCTATGAAATAGAAATACTTTTTATATATTTAAAGAAAAAAAATGCATCTGTTCTGAAAGTTGCTATTTTTAACTCATGATGGGCCCTGTTTTAAGTCATATTTTATTTACTACATTCTATTTGGTATAGGGCAGATACTTTCATATTTTGTTTGAATCAGCATTAAGACAAGTTAAAATGTGCATTTAATAGAGTTTTCTGAATCAGGCTGGATATTTAGGGCACCTCTCTGGACACATATTCTACTTTTCTGTCTGAAGTATTTGGTCTCTCTTGCCCTATTGTAGGGTTTTCTGTGGTTTGAAGATGATCTTCTTGGTGTGAGGTCCTAATTTTTCCAGTGACTTTGCAGCTTGATAACTTGGTTGAAATGTTGATGAGCCCAGACAAGAAGAAGGTGATGATGACAGGAAAGGATAATTGGGAAATACTGCCCTGGGGAAGAAATAGTTTGTGTCTGGGAGAGAAGTTCTTGACCGCTTTTTTTTTTCTTTCAAATGACATTTATTTTTGAAAGACAGCATAAGAGGGTTCAATTGCAGAAGCCACTTGCTTGTTGCAGAAATATATACCACAACATGCTTAAACTAGCTTTCTTTAAAGGTTAAAAAAATAGAAAAATGTGCTTCTCTTGAAGAGATTTCCAAACTGTCATTGTGAACAGTAATCCAATATTTCAATTTAGAAACTGAGTTTTAAATAAGAAGCAATTATTCCAGACAGAAAGCAAATATAAATGCCAGCAGTAAAAAAGCCCATGAAAATATGTGATTTAAACAGTTTTAAAAAATAGTTTTAGTGTGTTTTTTTTTACTTTTAAAGTCCACAGAAATACCCCCTTGAAAAAAAGAATAAGAAACATTAAAATACTAAAAGAATAAGCAACATTTTAAAAATAAAAAACTACTAAAATATTAGTAATGTGGTACCAACTTCACATCCAAACATAATATACTTCTCAAAGTGATTGAAAGATTCTCTTTTACTTTTGACCTTCTTACTTGACAATAAAGTAATACAAGGATTTTAGTATCTCTCATTCATTCATTATATAAGAAAATATACCCTCATTTAAGAAAAAAATTTTTTCAAATCAATAGTCTAATTGAACACTGTAAAAACGTGTGACCAATTCAAGTAATTCTTCATTGAAAAATCTCTCTTCGTTATGCACAGGGCCTTTTCCGTCCTATCTGCCACCCTGATTTCTTAGAGGCCTTTCTTTCCTGACCTCTGTCCAGAAGCTGTCTTTTTCCTAATAGTTGAGAAATATTTTTAAAACCAAATTAAAATATTATTTTACACTCTGAAAGTAATTAAAAGAGAGAGAGAGAGAGAGAGGGGGGGGGAAGAAAGAGAGAGAGGGGGCAGTGCACAAAATTCATGCATAAACAGGGTCCCTAGGTCTGACCAGCTATCAGGGCCAATAAGGTCCCTAGCTTCCCTGCCTCCTCCTTCCCTTGACACCACTGTCCTCCAGCCACACACCCCTGGTTCCCATCTTAGCTCAGGGCCAGCTGGCCAGAGGGAGGAACTGGGAGATTGGCCTGCTGGCCCCATAAGAGATTTGGGCCTGCAGTTTGGGGGCAGGGCCTGCATTGAGTGTCTGCCCCCTGGTGATCAGTGCATGTCATAGCAACCGTTTGTTCTGGTCATTCCAGTTGCCTGGGTTGTTCCAGTCATTCCAGTGTAATGATCACTTAGGCATATATATATATATATATATATATATATATATATATATATACACACATACATACACACACATACATACATACTAGAGGCCCAATGAACAAATTTGTGCAAGGGGCTCCGAGGGCCAAGTCAGCAGCCCTGGCTGCCACCCTGGCCCTCGCAGCAGGAACCCTGAAGGACGTCCAGTCTAATTAGCATATTACACTTTTATTATTACAGATTATTATTATAGATATTGTGTTTTTTTTATATATTTCATTGATTTTTTATAGAGAGGAAGGGAGAGGGATAGAGAGTTAGAAACATAGAGGAGAGACATCGATCGGCTTCCTCCTGCATGCCCACTACTGAGGATGTGCCCTCAACCATGGTACATGCCCTTGACTGGAATTGAACCTGGGACCTTTCAGTCTGCAGGCTGACACTCTATCCACTGAGACAAACAGCCATACACACACACACACACACACACACACACACACACACACACACACACACACTTGTAACCCATCGCACAATATCGCACACAGTAGGCCGCCCACCACTTCCTCAGGAGCCAGTGGGAAGTACAGTGTGCTGCCTGGGGCTGCACTGCTTCCATGGGGGCAGGAATGAGCTGCAGCTCCCACTGGAGCCGGGGGAGCCATACGGCTTCTGCAGGAGCCGGTAGGACCAGTGCCAATTCCAGGGAGGAAGTTGCTCTGCTTCTGTGGGGGGCAGCCCACTGTCCCTTATCCTGGCCTGTGCTCGACCCCAGAGGCTGTGGGCCAGACCCTGTCTCTGTTTCCATCTCTGCTCGGGCCTCACCTGCGCGCCCAAACTTCTCCTCTCCTGTCTGGTGGTGACCCATTAAGGAGTCCTGGCCTAATTTTCATTCTCTCTCTCTCTCTCTCTCTCTCTCTCTCTCTCTCTCTCTCTCTGGTATATTTGTTAAATGTCTACTCTTATGAGTACATGTATTCATTTCATATTCAGGTATATAAATTTACTCTTCCCATTCAATAACTGTATAGTATTTCCATATATAAATTAACCACTCTAAGAAGTTATTTTATGTAATTTCTCCAAGATGAGCATGCCTTAGTGAGCATCTAGGCATTTATCTTTCTACTTTTTTGCTCAAGTATCCATCTAGTACCATATTTGTATGTACTCACAGATTTACTACATAGTACTGAAGATTATAGTCTTTATAGTTAGACTGTTGAGTCATACTCCATTTAAAAATTAAGATTGCATAGGATTTAAATTAATTGATCTTTTTATTACTTCTTTACCACAAGTATTACCACACTAACACAATAGCATTGAGTGTTAATATTTTTTTAAACAAATATATTGTCAAAAAATAGCATTGTGGAATGTTTTAAAAATCTAGGTATCCTCAGTATGTTTTATGGTACATAGTTAGCATTTAAAAAGTATTTTGAATGAAAAATATAAACATTGGATTTACTTTTTTATGTAAATAATCACATTGACACATTTGAAATTTTATGCAATATGAATATAGTTTAATGGAGATTGCTCTTGGTATTTGTAATTTTTTAAAAATTTGATAATCATTTACAAGAACCATATTGAAGTGAACAAAATGATTCTTACAATCACACTGTTCATATTTTCTTATAAGGTGATTTAGACTGAACTGTAGAAAGTTCTAGAGATTAGATAACAATTACCAGATTAATATATAAAATGTATCACACGTTAAACTAATATATTACATGGTTTAAAATTATATCAACAAATAGTTCATTAAATTTGCTGTTTATTGACAATCTTATTTTCTTTTTAAAATAATTATCTTCCTAAATATCATTGATTTTTTCTATATTTAATTTGTAATCATTAATATTTGATCATTTAATTTAATCTTAAAGTTTCAAATATACTTTACCTAATTTTAAATAAACTGAAAATTTATTTTCAAATTCTCTATGTGTGAACAATTAGTTAACAGTGGAAGCAGTGTCTGGAGCTATAAGCCAATGTGATTGTTTAATAGCATTCTCTTCCTAAGTGTCTACAGGAAAATTTTATAAGTAGCCTTTTTAATACTATGGTTCTCTTAAATTCACACCAGTCATAATTGCACAGAAGTAAGACATCTAAATGTGTAAAAATAAATTCCATCTGGGTATTAAATATCTAAGATAGGAAAAATTATGCATATAAAATTTAAAGCTAACTAAGGATTTAATTGAAAAAATGTTCATATGCCTTCTTTCCAAATCTGGTTTTACTGAGACTGTAACATAATTCCAGTAATAAGCATCTTCTGGAACTGAGATTTATGGAAAATAGATTAATATTCCATAAGATTCTAGACATGCAAAGGGTGTGAGGGAGCCTCTGGAAAGAAGGTATGAGGTTTCTGAAAACACTGCTTTAAGGAAACATGTATTTCTTCCACTAGTGCTGGATTTTGTATTGATTGAATACTTACCATTTTTTCCTTTTTGAAATAAAATCTATAAGGACAAAAATTACTGTTCTGTTTACATTAAAATCTCCTATTGACATTGCAAGATACACGTTGCTTTTGATGGAAAGGCACAATTTACTGAAGAAATAATTTGAACCCTTACTGAAATAATGTTTCTGTGATATAGTTATCCAAATAAAATTCAACCAATATGAATCTAAAGAACTTTATTCCTTTAGGTTTTTATATTGATAACATCAATAGAGCATTTTCAGATAGAAAATGTCTTTCGATTTTGAAAATTAACTTCTATAAAATATGGCTCCTTGGTTCATTCTTTTGAAAAATTATCTGAGTATAGAAAGAGTAATTGAGCAGCAAAGGGTGGTGGTCACAGGATTTTTGACCAGTTAAGGCTATCAAATAGTGTCTCAAAATATGTCCGGCTCTGGGAAATCTCTTGAGGTTGTAGAAAGTAATCAAGTAATGTCTGAGGATGCACAATTCTGAGTAATCTTCTGTGGGATTCCATGTCTTCTGTAGGGGACGAGGCATAGCCGAACACTCTGGGAACTAATGGTCTCAAGATTTTACAACTCAGATGTCAGGACAAAATTGTAATAACAAAGCTCACAGCAGCTGCCTGTACTGTTTGGTTCTAACTTAAATGAGAACATTTCTCATTTCTCTGCCCTTCATGAATGCACATGCATGCACATTTTCAAATATGAAGTCAAAAGACATTTCAAGCTTTGGATAGAATCCTTGTTACTGAAAAGTAATCCAAAAGAGCAATACTTTGAAATGTTACCAAGTGTTAAATAAATGGCAAGATCTTATCTGTTTAAATGCGGGTATCTTCAGTTCCTTTGGAACTATTAAATTGTATTTTTATATAAAAACAGCAGGTTAAACTTAAGTTATACAAGGTCATACAGACTACAGACTATTCTATTTTTTTAATTGTCTTAAAATCTAAAATAGAAATAATTTTGAAATGTTATTCATAGTATTTGAATAATGTAATCCAATGTTTTTTAATATATTACATTTTCCTGAAGTCTTTTATGTATGCTCAATATCTAATTTAATATTTATAACAATATTCTTATGTAAGTTATTTTTGTGTATATTTTGGAGGCACATAGAGTTTACAGTCTTCTTATCTGTGAAGACAATATTAAGGAAATAATCACATCCTATATAATAGAGGGCTAATATGCAAATAGAACATATGGTCGGGCAACTGAAAAACCAAACAGCCAAACAACCAGTTGCTATGATGTGTGCTGATCACCAGGGGGCATGCACAGAACATGGCTGATCTCAGCTAATGGGGTAAGGTGGAGCAGGCCAAGGTAGGGCACCAGTCGCTGTCATTGGGGTGACCGGCTGGTGGTTCCTGAAAATTTTTTGCTCATGTGTGCTGTGGCCCCGCCTGGCACTCATACCTGCTGCTGGCACCTGGTGCAGGCCCCAATTGCTCAGCACTGTCAGCAGGTGCAAGCAGTGACTGCCAGCCCCAATCACCCTCGGGGCTCCTCCACTTCCCCCTGCTCCTAAGGAGTGATTGGGGCCCCAGCTGCTGTTTACACCTGCTGCTGATGCTAGCCCCACTCACGCCTGCTGCTGATGTCGTCCCCAATCGCTGCACGCTATGGGTGGGTGGGAGTGGGGCCAGTGCCATCACTGCATGGGAGCAGCAGTGGTGGGAGCAGGGCTGCCAGCAGACAGGGGACCTGGGTCCATGACAGGAGAGGCCAGGCAGAGGTGCAAAGGATGGGTTGAGACACTTCCCTATGCCCACAGTTCCTTTCAAGGTGCACAAATTTGTGTATTAGGCCCCTAGTTAATAAATATATACTTGTTTCAAATATAGATGATTATTCTGAAGAAAAGATACTAGATCTGCAAAGCTGGCTTAAATTTAAGGGATCAGGGAAGACTTTCTGAAGAATTATTAACTGAGCTAAAAGAAATCTGTAGGGTGGAATGACCACATCAGTATGGTGCTCAAGTCTTTCTATGAGAGGCAGGGCCAGTGACAAAGCTTTAAAGCAGAGAGCCGGAATGGAAAGAAGTTTGCGATTGAGTAGAAAGCAGAGTGTGAAGGACAGCAGAGTGAAGCCAGGGTCTTGATGAGGCAAGAATCCAGAATCTGTCTCCAAAGAGCTGGGAAACCATTAGACAGATTTGGCCTTGAGTTTGGTGACAAAATCAGATTTGCATTTTGAAGATTTCTCTCAGGGATGGTGGGATAGGTTCAAAGAGGATGAAAGGAGGTAAGTTAAGAATGAAAGGACAATGGCAGGAATTGGGGAGGAGAGTTGGCAGCAGGCTCTTTGTTGTGCTTTTTAACAATAAATGGACAAGTATTTCAAAGCATTCAATTTTTGGTAGAGGGGTGAGTGCCAGCCAAGCATCTGTCTGCCCAGAACATGCTCCACTACATGCAGGCTGGACATCAGCTGTGCGTGATAATGTGGTTTTAAAACACTCTCTCAAATCTATCTAAACAAAGCAGAAGTGTGTAAAGATCATAATATGCTTTTGGTTGTCAGAGGGTTAGAATTTTAGTAGCAAAATATACTGCGGTTTGATGAGATTTGCTATTAACTGCAACTTTCATGTCACCAACCACCCCAAATTATGACAAATGATACTTGTTGCTTGTCCTTGTTAATAAGCAAGATTGGGTTGGTATTACCAAAGAGTCAATACTTATATGTAATCAAACCCAGAAATCAGTGTCTTGTTTTTTAAGTATAAAGCATTTCACTGAATATCTGAAAACCTATTGTCTTCCCAGCTTGGCTCTTTTATAAATTATCATAACTCAAACTGATCAGCACTGATGTTGAAATCAATAATCACTCAAAGAACAGTAAATGGTGTTTGGATGCAAGAAACATGTAGCCATTTTTATCTTTGAGGAAGTACATCTGACTTTCAACTCCTGGTATTTCATATAAATATATTAAAATAAAGTCCAAGTTTAATGAAATGCATGTGACTTCTAACCAATACACTTATTATGTACTCTTGTCTTCAAGTAGAATCAGTGCATGTTTTAGATAGGAAATGCAATATTATTTAATTAAAAATTTTCTCTAGCTTGTTTTTCTCAGTGAATAGAACGTCATTCTGTGGACTGAAGAGTCCTGGGTTTGATTCCAGTCAAGAACACATGCCCAGGTTGCTGCCTCAGTCCCTATAGAGGGTATGTAGGAAGCACCTGATCAAGTATTCTCTCTCACCATTGGTGTTTCTATTTCTCTCTCCTTCTTCTATTCTCTCTGAAATCACTAAAAATGCAATTAAAACAATTTTTTTCAGGTAGGAATTTATTTTAAGTTCTCCCTACCATGCAATACAAAAACCTTCAAATGAGTAAGCACTTGGAAAATACAATTGCAGAACTTAGTTTCAAGTTGCAATACTTAGGATATGCCTGTTGAGACATCTCTTCATCTTGCATAAGAAATTAACATTATTAGCATTATATGCAAACATTTTAATGAAATGTTCCAAATGAAAAAAAAAAAACTAAAAACACGGCTTTTAGTGTGTAAGTTTTCTCAGTTCATTTTTTAAGGGTGACTGATTCTTTAAAATTTGTATATCTTGACAGACCCACGTGTTTAATGATTACACCTATTTGAGGCTATCGTGATATGTGCAAGTTATCCCATTTTGGAGGAGCACAGTGCTCCCTCCTATTTCCTGAATACAGATATCTAAACTGCAATGAGGTTTGTGTCTGAGATAGAACAGATCGAACTTCAAGGAGAAGGAATGATGGAATCGCTAATAATAGGCAATACAGTGTGCCAGCAAAGTTTCAGAGGAGAAATCTAGATGCCCAAAATGATATAATTTTTTTACCTTGATAATGGCCATAATAAACTTCTGATAATGAGTAAATCATGAAGCACAAGCACTAGGCAATATATGTGGGAGTTTGTAATTTATATCTACATATGTCTAAATTATTCTACCTATGCCTATTTACCTGTCTAACTATTGCTATATCTATAATATTTGCTTAATATGTAAAGTTAACAATTGGTAGGCTATATCTCACATTGTCTATTCTGGTTAAAATAGAAAAGGATGAAGAGATTTCAATTATAAGCATTTATGATTTAATCAAGTGGTAAATACTGTCAAGGTGATAGATATATTCAATCAGATATTATAAAGAGCATGTACTGAAGATTATTTTGCTATCTCAAGAGAGAAGCTATGGGCATTTAGGTTGTGATTGTAGAGTTCAGGAGGGCAAAGCCAATGCCTGCTAAACTCACAGTCATATTTGGAAGATAATAACAGGCAAAGCTAAAAATGCATCATTACTTACAACTGACTTGCTAGGAGCTGATGGAACCGGTAGGAAAGGAATGTGATTACCACTATATTCCGGAAATTAGGTTTGATGACTCATTGGACATATGAGTTTTAAGAAACACAGATAGTAAATTTGGTGAGTATATGCATATGGATATTTGGTGAATATTGATAAGTATCTAGCACTTTTTATAGAGTATTTATTAATAGCAAAATGATTTTAGATGTGTTATCCACACAAATATTAAAAAATGAAATATATTTATCTTAAATAGATTAGTTATAATGCACAGGGTGGTGTTTTGCTACAATAATACAAGATATGGATCCATCACAGAATCCATAGTTTTAATAGGTTTGATTTTCTTAAATTACTTTTAATGCTGTATCAACTGTTTTAGGTACAAAATAGAAAAGGATGAAGGTACAAATGCACTTAAATGGGCTTTAATATAAATAAATCAATGCATCTGCCCTTCTAGAAGACCACAGACAGACAACAGGATGATGCTGAGGGAATTACAGTGAATTTAGGAGTTCTAGCCACATATCAATGGTCACTATGACTCAGTTTTACTTGACCAATGAATGTACTCACTATAGGAATGCATTATCTATTTACAGATTTTAAAGTTTTCTAGATAAAATTTTCAACACTATAAGATCATCAACCCACTCATATATTTATATAACATTAAACTCCTAGAAAAATTAAGTATATAAATATAAATGGCCAGGGTCCTTTGGAAGGGACCTTGTCCATCCAATATTGAGAAAACTACTCCAGTTCAGATGGTTAATATAAATTTCATTATTTCTATGTATTGTATAGAAATCACTAGTGCAGTCTTTCAGAATTATTTTTAATAGAATGATACAAAACAAAAATCTCAGTGAGAAACCAAGATGGCAGCACAGGTAAACACCTAAACTGCTGCCTTGCACAACAATTTCAAAACTACAACTAAAAGACAAAATGGATATCATCAAGAACCACAGGAAGGCTGGCTGAGTGGAAATTCTACAACTAGAAGGAAAGAGAAAAACACAGTGAGACTCAGAGGAGCTGCAAGAGGCAGAGTTACTGAGACATGTGTGTGGAAAGGACTGGCAACTGAGTGCACGGCTGGCTTTCTCAAGTGGGAGGGAGAGAAAAGCTCTGGACTGCACTGAACTCCAGTTCCAGATGAGACTCAGGGTACTCAGACTCATATGGAGTGAAACTCGACTGTCAGGAAAGAGAAAAGCACATTGAGACTCAGAGGAAATGCAGAAGGCAGAGGCACTGAGGTGCAAGTAGAGAGGGCAAGCAACTGAGTGTGCAGCTGGCTTTTGCAAGCAGGACGGATAAAAAAGCTCCAGACTGCATTGAACTCCAGTTCTGGGTGAGACTCTGGGGACCCAGACTCATTCAGGGAGAAACTGGATTATCTGGCTACCGGCACAATTCAAGGGCAGCTTTCCCTCAGAGGTCCTTGTAGCGATTATCATGAGACACTGAGACACAGGGACATATTAGAAAAGGGCTGATGGAAAACAAATGCTGTCTGTTCTGCCCTGAGACTCTGCCCCATCCAAGCTGAGCAAAGAGGCTTTTTCAAGTCTTCTCCCATAAGGGTTTCTCCAGCACAGAAGTTCTCCCAGTGTAGACACAGCTGATCCTCCCAGCCAGTTAGCCTGGAGGTCAATTCCTTTTAGTGATACCAACAACAATCAAGACTTAACTACAACAAGACTGTGCACACAGCTCACAAAGGGGTGTACCAAGTGTGTTCACCTCAGGTAACTGGGGAGGCTGAGCCACTGGGCCCTATAGGACACCTAGCATACAAAGCCACTCTATCAATTCAGGGAAGCAGCCAAATGTGGAGACAAAGACACAGATCATAAATGAAAGAAACGGAGGAAAGCAAATGTCTGGATATAGAGTTCAAAACCACGGTTATAAGGTTTTTTGAGAATTTCCTAGGAAAGGCTGATAAATTTAGCAAGACCCTCGAGGATATGAAAAAAGACCAACTAGAAATTAATCATACATGACTAAAATAATAAATATTATACAAAGGTCTAACAGCAGACTAGAGGACCACAAACATTAAGTCAAAGATTTGAAATACAAAGAAGCAAAAAACACTCAACCATAAAGGAGAAAGAAAAAAAAAATCCAAAAATATAAAAGAGAGTATAAGGAGCCTCTGGGACAACTTCAAGCATACCGACATCAGAATTATGGGGGTGCCAGAAGAAGAGGGAGAGCAAGATACTGAATACCTACTTGAAGAAATAAAGACTGAAAACTCCCCCACCTGTTGAAAGAAATAGACTTACAAGTCCAGGAAGCACACAGAACCCCAAACAAAAGGAATCCACAGAGGACCACACCAAGACACATCATAATTAAAATGCCAAGAGCAAAAGACAGAGAGAGAATATTAAAAGCAGCAAGAGAAAAACAGTTATCTACAAGGAAACACCCATAGGACTGTCAGCAAATTTCTCAACAGAAACTATGCAGGTCAGATGGAATTGGCAAGAAATATTCAAAGTGATGAATAGCAAGAACCTACAACCAAGATTATTGCATTGAACAAGATTACTCTACCCAGCAAAGCTATCATTCAGAATTGAAGGTCAGATAAAGAGCTTCACAGAAAAGAAAAAGCTAAAGAAGTTCATCACCACCAAACCAGTATTATATGAAATGCTGAAAGCTATTTAGGAAGAGGAAGAAAAAGAAAATGGTAAAGATAAAAATTATGAATAATAAATACAGATTTATCAACAAGTGAATCTAAAAATTAAGTGAATAAATATTCCAAGAACAGAATAAACTGGTGAATATAATAGAATCAGGGGCACAGAAATGGAGTGGACTAACAATTCTCAGGGGAAAAGGGGTGTGGGGCGGGTGCTGGAAGAGAGTGGATAAAAATCATACACTTATGGATGAGGACAGTGGTGGAGGGGTAAGGGCAGAGGGTGGGGTGGGAACTGGGTGGAGGGGAGCTATGGGGGGAAAAAAAGAGGAACATTTGTAATAATCTGAACAATAAATACTTATTAAATTTAAAAAAAGCAAATTTTTTTGAATTTTGATTTTTATGAGTGTGAATTTTAAATACAAACACACAGTATATACTCTATATACTGATAAAATTTCCTTGTCAAATGAGAACTTGACATAATTGTTCATTTACACCTCTTTCATAACTTAAAAACATATTTTAGTTGCTCTTTTCCCACTTTGTTTTTTCGCATGCCAATGCAAAACTGCACTTTTTCCAGCTCAGGAGAAAGTGAGGTCTGTGCATTTTCAGTTTTCTGGTGGAGTTGGAGTGAAGGAGAGAAGAGGAGCAGGTGGGGGTAATCTGAAAGTTCTGTGAAAAACATTGTCACAAGCAGAGCCTGTTACAATAACAGCTATCAGAACCATTTCCTATGTTAAAAATTCTCCTATTTCCTTAAGAATATTATTAATTTGGTTAAGTCACCTATATTTTATTCAACTTTCTTATGTCTGACTTCATGGAGGAGTGAATCTGCAGAAGTTGTTGCACAGGATGTGTGGAAGTAAATACTGTTTCTTTTTATTTATTTATTTTTAAAACCCAAAGAGCTCAGTATTTTTTTGCTTCTCAGCTTGCCAGCTTACTTAAATTTTGAGATGACATGTAAACACTGACATTTTCAGTGTAAAGCATAGGGCCTATTCTGTACAATTTATTTGAAAAAAAAATTCTTGGTTGTTTTCCTTGTTATTTACCAATTTTGCCAAATTATCTGCATATATATAAATAGCAAAATAAGATCTTTAGTAACTTACTTAGGATGTCAGTTCTCTTTTGTAGGGCAGTTACAAACTCTTAGAACTGATCATTTTCCTTGTTTGTTTTTGTATAAGGCAAGGTCGTCATTCTTTTCCAGTATTATATTTCTCCTCAATAATTGATATGTTACACTAAAGGAACACAAAATGGTCTTCATTATGCAATAATAGCCAAGGCACAGAGTGTTTCCTGAGAACTAATGGTTGTCCTAGAGGAGGTGGTGGCTTGAGGTCCACTGGTTAATAAGCCACAGGAAATGCTGCAGGCCAAGATTTATATTTTATCCCTGAGATGCAAATGAACCAAAAAATAAAGAAGGACAAATATGAGTTTTTTTGGTTTTTTTTTAATCCACTAATGGTCACACAAAATTTCAGGAGGAGGACTGTGTTCCATAAGAGCTATGTCAAAATTTTCAGGAATCTCTGTTCTTTGTTTTTAACATAGTACAGGGCAGATAATATTCTACTTTTTTTTTTTTAATTACTATTCAGCCTTAGTTGTTTTATTTGTTTGTTCGTTTTGTTTTTTGCTAGTCCTATAACTGCCTTAGAACATTATGCACTACATTTCTTTTGGTAGCTTTTGTGAGCAAGAAATATGTGTTACACATGTCTAATATTAAAAAAAAATAATTGATTTTGAAAACATCCTTCAAAAAATTGTCTAGTAACAATAAAAATATGCAGGTTTTATTTTCTTTTGTTTAGAGGAATCTTTCAAATAACATGCTAGGAAAAGATATCTGACCAAAAAGATGACTTGAGATCTTAAATAGTGTCACTTTAAGGTAAAACTATGTGATTAGAGATGAGTCATTCTAATGACTTCTTAGCTGGAAAGTAATGTATTCATCTATATGCCAAATAGGTGCTAGAGTTGTCTCAATGTCTCTTATGGAACACAGTCCTCCTCCTTGACACGTTTATCAGCAATTAGAATTTTATTATATATAGTAGAGAACTCCACAAAATTGTGCTAAACTTAATGATAGATATCAATGTCCTACTTAATAAAGAAACTTCAAAAGCTATGTGTTTTGGAGAGAAGCATTATCCTCTCTATAGTTCTTATGGCTAAATGAGTAACTAATAAACATATGGCCACAAACTAAACTACATTGCTGCCAAGAAAATATATCGGAAGGTGTGTAGCCGACCTTGCTGAAGACTTGCAGGAAAAATGATTAAAGCTAAATAGACAGTGTGAAATGTTTGTTCCATATGCAGATTTTTTTTAAGTCTACTAGACTATAAGTTTCCTGAGGCCAGACATTGGTGTCTCTAGTTTTCAGTTGTATCTTTTGTATCTTGCATAGTATTTGCCATACAAAAGGCACTCCATTTTCATTGAATGTATTCAATGAATATTTCCTTTTATGTTATTTTCCTAGGTATGACTAGAATAATAGTACCCCCTTATTTGTAAACAAGAAGGGAAACATATACTAGTGAAATTATTTTAATCATATATAACATAAAAGTATTGACATAACAATCTTCATAACATCGCATTTCATGTTGGAGAGGATAAGTAAGTACACAATGTAATTCCTAAAGGAGCCACTGCTTCAATTATAGTTGATGCTATTGATACTATCAAGACTAAAGGTCCAAACCTTCTGAGTTCAAAGATGGTCCCCTGTAAAATGCAAATAATAGAACTGACTCCAGGGAGAACTTGAGATAACTGCCTAAAACTACATAATTGCTATATAAAGGTAAACTATTACTGTTACTTTTTTTCTCTTCTTTTCCTTTCATTTTTATTTATTTTTATATTTATATTTAATAAATCTTTATTGTTCAGATTATTGCGATTGTTCCTTTTTCTTTCTCCTCATATCTCCCCTGGCCCAAACAGGCTCCCATCCCACCCTCTACCTTTACCTCCCCCACATTGTGTATGATTTTTGCCCAGTCTCTCCCTGCACCTCCCTCACCTCTTTCCCCCTGAGAATTGTCACTCCATTCCCTTTCTATGCCCCTAATTATATTATATTCACCAGTTTTATTCTGTTCAACATATTTTTAATTCACTTGATTTTTAGATTCACTTGTTGATAGATATGTATTTGTTGTTCATAATTTTTATCTTTATGTTTTTTTTTTCTTCTTCCTCTTCTTAAAAAATACCTTTCAACATTTCTTATAATACTGGTTTGGTGCTGATGAACTTCTGTGCTGGACTCAGCCTTAAGATTTGCAAGATTGTAACAGCGTCTGTGCTGGGCTTGGATGTGGCGGAGTCTTGGGGCTGAGCAGACAGCCTTGGCTTCCTACATGGCAGCCCCTGGGTCTCAGTGCCCCTGGGTAAATCGCTGCAGTCCTCTCTGTGTGCACATGCACATGCCTCCAGATCTCTGCCTTTCTGGCTCCTCTGAGTTTCTGTGTGCTCTAGGGACCCATATGAGTCTGGGTTGCCAGGGTCTCGCCCAAAACTGGGGTTCAGTGCAGTCGGACCTGGATTTCAGTGCAGTTGGCAGGTTGTTTTCCTCCTGCTAGAGAAAGCAGGTGGCACAATCAGTAGTCAGTCCTATTTGTGCATGCCTCCAGACCTCTGCCTTACGTGGCTTCCCTAAGTTCTGCGCACTCCTCCCTTTTCATGACAGTCTGATTCCCCCATATGAGTCTTGCCCAGAACTGGGGTTCAGTGCAGTGAGAAGTGGGGTTCAGTGCAGTTGGAATTTTCCATCTCCCTCCCGCTAACAGAAGCCAGCCAGACCCTCTACCACCATCCTCTCCACCTGTGTCTCTGTACCTCAGCTTTATACAGCTCCTCTGAGTCTTCATGAGCCCCTCACTTTACTTCTAATTGTAGAATTTTCACACAGCCAGCTTTCCTGTGATTCTGGATAGTGTCCATTCTGTCTTTTAGCTGTAATTTTGAAACTGTTGTGCTAGGCAGCAGTTTAGGTTTTCACCTATGCCGCCATCTTGGTTTCTTCTCTTACTGTTACTTTTAATTAAATCATTTAAGGGAAATTTTTAGGGTATAGTTGCAGACATTGCATCAACACCAAAGTTATTTATTCTATAATATATGTGGTATTACAGTACAGAAATCACAGCATGGATGTATAGACTCCCCCCATCAGTAATTATATGTGGTTATTAATTCAAGACTTTTAAAATAGTCATATAAAAATTATCATATCTCCATATATGAAAAGTTACTTTAAATTTTTTAAAATGAAAAAAATGAGATTTGAACTTGTCATTAAAATATAAAAAATAAACACCTTTATATGAATGTATAAGAATAACTGTTATCAGATTAGATAAAAAGTTACTAGTCAAATAACAACAAACAAAATCATTATATATGATTAACAAATTCTCAAGTACAAATGATTTTTTAATATAACGATTTGGTAAGTGCAGTTTATGATTGAATTACTTCATTAATTCTTAGTTTGATAGTTTACAAAACCAAATTTTAAGATAAATTAAACTTAGAACCTGATCCTTAAATGTTGAATCTTAGGTAGTAAATCAAGATTTTCCAAAATAATGAAAGAATTGCACTCATTTTGCCTTTATTGGCATTATTATTTCAATGAAGGCAAAATGAGTGAAATTTAGGAAAAAAATAGTTAAAATAGCAAAAACAATGTTAAATGTAAAGATTGTTATAGTATTTGTAAAATATTGTTAATTTCACATTCATCTCATCATTTAGATTTCTATTTTTGGTATATTTTATGATGTTTATAAGATCCCTTTGCAGGACATTTATTTTATTACAAGAAAGGCCTTAACTTGTCTTTTGAACTTCCGTACTCAGAAATATTTATTGTTTATGTAAAATAAATAAAAGAGGGGGAGAATCATCCAATAAGAGTTTTGCTGCAATCCAGTTACTTTATTGACATTTTCTTTCTCAAAGAGAAATATATTTCTGTTTAATTCATTTTACTACTCTTTTCGTTTTTATCATCCATTAAGATTTAACCTAGAGTTAGACTTTAACAGTGTACTGCATGCTTTTCCCCCTAAAATATTGGAGCTGCTTGTTATTAACAAATAGGCATAGTAGTTAAAGTCATTAGGAGGATTCTATCTTTACATTAATTAACACATATTTATAGATTGCCTGCTATGAACAAATGCAAAGGTGCTAGAAAGTTGTTAAGATATGTTAGATTTTATGTCTTTAGAGACCTTTTATTCCAATATAATATAAAGATAAATGTCTAAATACTGTAATACAAGGTACTACATAAAAATGTGAATGCTATCCTTCCCTGTTTCAAAATTAGAGCCATCATTCTGGCTCAATCCATCCATGGGAACTTTGTGATAGAAATTGAATTTGAAATCTCAGAGGGAAGGTGGAGTGGGTGAGAGGGCTGGAAGAGATTAACCAAAGAATGTATATGCAAATATGCATAACCCATGGACACATGCAATAGTGGGGGGCAGTAAAAAAATCCAGTCTCCACTGCAGCTAAATAACTCTGCCCCCTGTGGTGGGGGGCGGGATGGGGCCAAAAGAGGTTAGTGGGGGGGGGGGGGGGAGCATCTG
>PVJN01039472.1:0-19778 GCA_004026805.1 Lasiurus borealis
AGCCACGCAGGTTGAGCTGGGATATTTCCTCTAGGTGTCTTTTTTTTTTTTTTGCAGAATTGCCTGAATTATTTGGGTAATTTAAGCCCAATTCTTTTCCTCTTGCCCTGAACGACGGGGAGCCATCGACAATGTATTTTCCCCAAACGGCACATTTTTCTCAATTGTCCGCTCCGCTCCGAGGGCAGGACCATAAAGCGCTTTTTATTCCTCGGTTTATAGGGCGACTCCCAACCAGAAATGGTCGTGGAAAACATAATGGGCTTCAGTCACTCTGCTGTACACAGCGGGGGTCGGGGGGGGGACCCCAAAGGATAGGGGGCCGGTTTGGGAAAGCTTGAAGGGGAGGAGGAGGAGATGAGACGGGTACAGACATCTATCTTCTCCTGGTCTGAGGCTAGAAGGCCAGGATCAAGGTCCCGGCACATTCACTTTTCACGGGCGACTGCCTGGTGTGCAGCCAGCCTGCTTGCTGCTCCTGGTGCCCCCGGCACCCACACGCGGTCTGGCCTCGGTGGGTGCTCACCGGGAGGGAGGGGTGGAAAGAGAAAGAGGACAGCGAGGGAGTGTTTTCTGATGTTTCTCTTTCTCATTAGAGTGGTACCTCGAGATACGAGTTTAATTCGTTCCGTAACCTTGAGGCGTGGGAAACCACGAGACGCTCGCGTAGCGGTAAACGGGTGGGTCGTGTGCAGCCGGCCGATCTGCGCGATGACTCCTATCTCAAATGTTGCTCGTATTCCGAAGCAAATATCGCTCGCTCAACGGCTCGTATCTCAAAAATCTCGTATGTGAGGGCACTCGTATCTCGAGGTACCACTGTATTCCTATCCCCGTCATTTCTCACGCTCCTGAGAGAAGGTGATGCTCTTGCTGCTGATCTTCCCTTCTGGGTGGGCGAGGAGGAGATAGGATCAGCAGGAGGAAAACCATACACACGCACGCACACACACACACACACACACACATGCACACATGCACACACGCACCCAAGGATTCCCACCCTGTGAAAAGGAACATGGGCTCCACTAACAGGCAAAGTTAAGTGTTTTCGCCCCCGGACCGGAGGGATGGCTGGGGCCAGCCGGAAGCAGATGGCACGGAGGGTGAGGCGCGGGGACTGATGCTCTCGGACCCCAGACCAAGGCCATGGCCTCGGCTTTGAGAGTGACCCTCTGCCCCTCCTGTCAAGGCACATGAAAGAGGAATGTCCCCGGCCAAACCCGTGCAAACTGAATGGTGCCTGTGGTGTGAGGAGAAGGGTTTGCATACCGGGTCCTCCCCCACCCCACTTCTCCCAGCAGGCGGTGGACAGATGGGGCGCCCCCAGGGCCGGATTGTGACTCACCGAGGGAGGGAGGCGGTGTGGAAAGTCCCCCTCGAGCTCTCCTCACCCCACCCCCTCTTCCTGGCGCTGATTCACCCCCGAGCTGCCCGTCTCTCGGGAGCCGTGCCAGCCAGGGCTCCAGGGCCCACAGGCGGGGACCGGCAGCGGGAGCAGAGGGGCAACTGTGTGCAGGCTCCAGCTCGGTTGTCTTCTCCTTTATTTAAATAAATCTTTATTGTTCCCATTATGACAGTTGTTCCTCTTTTTTCCCCTCCATAGCTCCCCTCCACCTGGTTCCCACCCTACCCTCTGCCCTTACCTCCCTCCCCCTCCACTGACCTCGTCCATAGGTGTAAGATTTTTGTCCAATCTCTTCCCACATCCCCTTCCCCCTGAGAATTGTCAGTCCACTCCCTTTCTGTGCCCCCGATTCTGTTTTATTTACCAGTTTATTCTGTTCATCAGACTTTTTATCCACTTGATTTTTTAGATTCACTTGTTGATAGATAGGTATTCGTTGTTCATAATCTTTATCATCTTTTTCTTCTTTCTCCTCTTCTTCAAAGAGCACCTTTCAGCATTTCATGCAATCCTGGTTTGGCGGTGATGAACTCCTTTAGCTTTTTCTTATCCGTGAAGCTCTTTGCCTGACCTTCAGCTCTGAATGATAGCTCTGCTGGGTAGAGTCATCTTGGCACAAGAGTTGCCAGGGACAGAGGGTGTAAGTTTTCCGGATGGAAGCCCCGGTTCTAACAGCTTAGTGACCGATAACCTGCAAACCTTTGGTATTCAATGTAAAACAACGGTTTTTAAATAAATATATATAGTTTTTTTATTGATTTCAGGGAGGGAGGAGAGAGAGGGGGCGAGAGCTAGCAAAGAAACCCCACGTTGGTGGTTGTTGCTGTGTTGTTGTTATTTTTTCCTTTAAAAAAAAAACAGGGGAGTTCCAGTGGGTGTTGGACTTAGCTCTACCCGGTATGTGTTTGTGCTGCTCCGATTTAGAATAATAGAAAACGGAGAGAAAGGTGACGGCTGTGACGTTATGAGAGAAGATTCTGGTAGACCTGTAATGGTTTAGGTGTCTTTTAAATATGTGTGTGTGTGTGTGTGTGTGTATAATTCTGGTAGACCTGTAATGGTTTAGGTGTCTTTTAAATATGTGTGTGCGCCATATTCCTTTCTAAGTAGGAGTTGCACAGCTCCATCCGCAGTGGCGGTGACAATCTGTAGGGCCAGGGCGGCTGAGTGGCGGTGTCCCTGCCCTAGGTTCGCAGAAGTGGATCGGTGAGGACACACACACACACACACACACACACACTGTATTTTTTGGCATATAAGACGACCCCCAATCTTCCAGTTAAAATGTAGAGTTTGGGATATACTCGCCCTGTAAGATGACACCCGGCGTATAAGACGACCCCTGACTTTTGAGAGGATTTTCCTGGGTTAGAAAGTCGTCTTATACGCCTGAAAATATGGTATTTTTTTTTTTTAACTCTGTTCCCAATTTCTGCACACGTCTCTAAAAAGACAGTCGTGGGTCGCTATCACTGTGTTTTAGGATAGTAGTTCTCAAAGTGTGCTCCCAGACCGAGGACATCAGCCAGCATAGCCTGGAACGTTCTTTTCTTTCTTTTTTTTTTTTTTTTTTAATAATATATTTTTATTGACTCCGGAGAGGAAGGGAGAGGGCGAAAGAGATGGAAACATCCATGAGGAGAGAGAATCATGGATCGGCTGCCTCCTGCACGCGCCCTACTGGGGATCGAGCCCGCCACCCGGGCCTGTGCCCTTGACCGGAATCGAACCAGGGACCCTTCAGTCCGCAGGCCGACGCTCTGTCCACTGAGCCACACCAGCTAGGGCCACCTTGGAAATTCTTCCAAGTGCCCATTTTCAGGTGTACTGACTTGGAAAGTCTGGGAGTGGGCCCTGGCACTGGCTGGTTGGTCGACTGAGTCCTCCGGGGGAGTCTGGTGCAGCCTGAGGTTGGAGGGATACTGCTCTGGAAAGAAGGAGATCAGAGATTCACACGCTCTTCCCTTTCCAAGCGACCTCGGGGCCTCTCTCCCGGGTGCCCAGCTTGCTTTGAGGATCTGTCTGATTCACGCAGGGACCCTGGGGAGGTGCTCTTATTTTGAAGGCAGGTCTAACAGAGAAAAATGCCCCGTTGCTCAATTTTTTATTTTTTTAAAAAATATATTTTACTGATTTTTCACAGAGAGGAAGGGAGAGGGAAAGAGAGTTAGAAACATCGATGAGAGAGCGAGACATCCATCAGCCGCCTTCTGCACGCCCCACACTGGAGATGTGCCCGCAAGCAAGGCACATGCCCTTGACCGGAATCAAACCTGGGACCTCTCAGTTCACAGGCCAACGCTCTATCCACTGAGCCACACCGGTTTTGGCGCCTTCCCCCTTCTTACGCACAGACCTGGACACTTGCGAGCCGCCCACGTGATTTGCAGAAGTAATTACTGCTTGGATGTCGCCAGGCAGAACAGAAGATTCATCCCGGGACTGTCTTTTATTTATTTATTTTTTGTATCTTTGCGTGTCTGAACAATCGTGGTTCTTAAAAATGGAAATGCGCAGGGGCCCGCTGTACATTTAAAAGCAGTGGTACCGAACTTGGAGCTTTTTTGTGTGTGTTTTTATTTTTTTGTCGTCGTCCTTGTTGTTAATGACTTAACACGGGTAATTAACTCTCAGATTAATCCCTGGAAACGGGAAGGAACATCTGGTGAAGTGCATTGTTTTGGACTTTTTTTTTTTTACATAAAAATGATTAGCAAGTGGGTGCTCGCTGCGCTAGAAAGATTTTTAACGTCCTTCCATTTTATTTCCTTTTTAAAGCCGGCCCCGCCATATTCCTTTCTAAGTAGGAGTTGCACAGCTCCATCCGCAGTGGCGGTGACAATCTGGAGGGCCAGGGCGGCTGAGCGGCGGTGTCCCTGCCCTAGGCTCGCAGAAGTGGATCGGTGAGGACATAGGTCAAAATTCTGAAATGTCTGAAACAGCTGGGTCCCATCGTTGATGTGCTCTGCTGGTCATTCTCGAGGGGCCAGTCTACATGTTCAAAGAGCCCGGCCGGTGTGGCTCAGTGGTTGAGCGTCGACCTGTGAACCAGAAGGTCAGGGTTCCATTCCCGGTCAGGGCACAAGCCCGGGTTATGAGCTCCATCCCCAGTGTGGGGACGTGCAGGAGGCAGCCGGTCCATGATTCTCTCTCATCCTGGATGTTTCTCTCTTTCTCTCCCACTCCCTTCCTCTCTGAAATCAATAAAAACACCCTATAGAATAAAAGCCTGATATGCTAAGTGTCTGGTCATCCAGTCGGCCTTTCAGCCAATCAAAAGCGTAAAACTGTCTAATAAAAGAGTAAGATGCAAATTGACCGTCACTCCAACACACACAAGATGGCCTGCAGGGGAGGGCAGTTGTGGGGGACCCTTGCCTGCAAGGGAGGGAAGTTGAGGGGAACAAGCCTGCAGGGAAGGACAGTTTGGGGGGACCAGGCCTGCAGGGGAGGGCAGTTGGGGGCGACCAGGACAGCAGGTAAGGGCAGTTGGGGGGGACCCTGTCTGCAGGGGAGGGAAGTTGGGAGGAACCAGGTCTGCAGGGGAGGGCAATTGGGGAAACCAGGACTGCAGGGAGGGCAGTTGCGGGGGACCAGGACTGTGGGGAAGGGGCAACCAGGCCAGCAGGGGAAGGCAAGTTGGGGGCAATATGGCCAGAGGGGAGCAATTAGGCATCGATCAGGCTGGCAGGCAGAGCGGTTAGGGGCAGTCAGGCATCCAGGCAGGCGAGCAGTTGGGAGCCAGCAGTCCTGGATTGTGAGAGGGATGTCCAGCTGCCCATGGAGGCCCCATCCTGGTGAAAAGCTCTAGGACAGCGGTTCTCAACCTGTGGGTCGCGACCCCTTTGTGGGTCAAACGACCCTTTCCCAGGGGTTGCCTAAGACCCTCGGAAAACGCAGATATTTACATCACGATGCATCACAGTAGCAACATGTCATGGTTGGGGGTCACCACCCCATGAGGAGCTGTATGCCAGGGTCGAAGCATGAGGAAGGTTGAGAACCACTGGACTAGGAAGACGTCGGTAGAGTTCTCCCTGCCCCTCTGCCCACACCTCCCCTCGCCGATATGGGGTGTAGCGTTCCCGCGCCCCCATGCTTTGGGGCAGTGCCAGGCCTGCTTAGAAGGACGAGCCCCCAGCCCAGACCCACTGGTTTCTGCGTGGAAAACCCAGAAATCTGTGTCTCCTAAGCTCTCCGCCTCTGGGGCACATTCAGGTCTGAGAACACTGCTCCGCGGGGGGCTGATTGTCTCTGCTCCCGTCTCTCCGCCAGCGATTGGCCTGTGCAGCTCCAGCAGGAGCGGCTCATGCTGGCGGGTCTGACCTAAAGGGATTTCTCCTGTGTAGCTGCTAGGAACCCTGGGGTTTTTTTATGTGTTAGTTTTTTTTCCTATTTCAAGAAGCAAAGGTGAGCCGAAACCGGTTTGGCTCAGTGGATAGAGCGTCAGCCTGGGGACTGAAGGATCCCGGGTTTGATTCCGGTCAAGGGCATGTATCTCGGTTTCGGGCACATCCCCAGTAGTGGGTGTGCAGGAGGCGGCTTATTGATGTCTCTCTCTTATCGATGTTTCTGGCTCTCTATCCCTCTCCCTCTCTGTAAAAAAATCAATAAAATATACTTAGAAATATAAAATAAGTAAGATGTTAATAGGGGAGACTGAGACATAGCTGATAATCCTCTATACAATTATTTAAAAAAAAAAAGTCAGAACTGGTTTGGCTCAGTGGATAGAGCGTCGGCCTGCGAACTGAAGGGTCTTGGGTTCCATTCCGGTCAAGGGCATGTACTTGGTGGCGAGCACATCCCCAGTGGGGTGTGCAGGAGGCGACTGATGGATGTCTCTCTCTCATGGATGTTTCTGACTTTCTATCCCTCTCCCTTTCTCTCTGTAAAAAAATCAATAAAATATATTTTTTTTAAAAAAAGAAGCAAAAGTGAAATATGGACCCCTCTCCCCCATTTTTTTTAGGGGGGAAAACAGTGAAAATGTCAGGGCTGGAACTGTCGAAACCACCTGGTGGCTATGAAGGTCACACCCTGCTGTTGTAGAATAGAGATCTGTGTGAAGGAAATCTGAAGTCACCTCCCTCAGGACCTCTCATTCCAGGGGAGGGGGGGGGTTACAACCCACACAAACCCTGCCACTGCCTCCGTCTCCCCGAGTTCCATTTCTCGTTCATCTGCTTGTTGGTGTCTAAGGGGAGTGGCTCGAAGGAGAAAGGAAGGAAGGAGAGAGGGAGAAGAAAGGAAGGAAGGAAGGAAGGAGAGAGGGAGAAGAAAGGAAAGAAGGAAAGATGGAAGGAAGGAAGGAAGGAAGGAAGGAAGAAAGGAAGGAAGGAAGGAAGGAAGGAAGGAGAGGGAGGAACAAAGGAAGGAAGGAGGGAGGGAGGAAGGAGGGGAAGGAGAGGGAGCAAGGAAGGAAGGAGGAAGGCAAGGAGAGGGGGGAAGGAAGGAGGAAGGGAAGGAGAGAGGGAGGATGGAAGGAAGCAAGGAAGGAGGGAGGGAAGGAAGAGAAGTAGGGAAGGTGGGAAGGAAGGGAAGGAGGAGAGAGGGAGGAAGGAAGGGAGGGAGGAAAGGAGTGAGGGAAGGAAAGAAGGGAGGGAAAGAGAGAGGGAGGGAGGGAAGGAATAACAGAACGGTAATAGTGCACTTAATCACAAGCTTAGGATGCTGGAGCGTTTGTTTCTGTAGTCAGACAATGCTGTCACCCCGACACACATCATCCCGGGGCGCTAAATAAAGAGTGTACAGCGCGCGAAGAAGAAATAATTTTAGCCACACGCATGCGGCGTCTCTCCGTTCCGGGCCCTTTCCCCAGCTCCCTGGTGGGTGTGCGGGGGGCCGGGGTGGGAAGGTGTAAACGCACTTAATCCCCGAATAGCCCCGGGAGGCGGATGCTATTCTTCTTCTTCGTTCTAGCTCTCAGATGCCGGCCTGGAGGCGCCCCCGTGTTGGCCAGCTCCCCCAAGTTCAAAGCTAGACCAGCGGATCCGCGATTTTTTTACCCACAAAGCCTTGCTCTAGACTCTAGACCCCTTTGGGGGTTGAACGACCTTTTCCCAGGGGTCGCCTAAGACCCTCGGAAAATGCAGATATTGACATCATGATGCATCACAGGAGCAACATTTCATGGTTGGGGGGCACCACCCCATGAGGAGCTGTATGCAAGGGTCGCGGCCTGAGGGAGGTTGAGAACCACTATTCTAGAGTCTCTCTTCCCTGATGGAGGCCACCTGTTTTCATGTCCTCCAGGGGTCACGGGCACTCACGAGAGTAGCCATCCTGGGTGCCAAGACACCTCTGTGAGGGCACAAAAGTGAGGATTATTTTTCATTCATTCATTCAACAACCAGCAGCTAATGTACGCTAGACCCCAGGCGTTTGGATGGCAGAGAGCAATCTGCATGCGAAATAAGACCTATAAGTACCAACTAAAGATCATATATTCATTACATTTTTAAATATTTTTTTATTGATTTTTCTTTAGAGAGAGGAAGGGGGAGAGATAGTTAGAAACATCGATGAGAGAGAGAGATTGACCAGCTGCCTCCCGCACACCTCCTACTGGGGATGTGCCCGCCACCAACATACACATGCCCATGACTGGAATCGAACCCGGGACCCTTCAGTCCGCAGGCTGACGCTCTATCCACTGAGCCACACTGGTTTCGGCTACTCATTGCATTTTTAAAAATGATATGTTTGTTGTTGTTTTTTATTGACTTCAGAGAGGAAGAGAGAGGGAGAGAGAGAGAGATAAAAACATCAACGATGAACCCCACAGTGGGGATGGAGCCTACAACCCGGGCCTGTGCCCTGACCGGGAATGGAACTATGACCTCCTGGATCGTAGGCTGATGTTCAACCACTGAGCCATGCCCGCCTGGGCTCTTCATTTCAATTTATTTTTTTATTTTTTTTACTCTTTAATTCACTCAACTTGCCAACAAGTTGAATGAATGCCAAGTGGCTGAATTGCTTTCTTGTGAACTCACCGCGCAGCTTCCTTGAAGGAGGCGGCTGCATTTGCATTACCACGGAATTTGCCAAACGCGGTGCCCTGAGTGATGTTTCAAAAGTAATAAAACGTCCTGGAACAGAACTCTGTAATTAGCCTCGGAAAAATAATTAGCAGTTACAGCACGGGGGAACTGGCACTGAATCTTTTCTTCATGACACCTCAGCGTTGCAAGTTGATCATGACTAGAAATGCAGAGTAACACACAGTCTTCTAGAAGCTTCCAAAAAAAAAAAAGTTTTTCACCCCAGGTTTTTCTGCTGGAACGTCAAACCATAGTTTGTCACGCGTTAGGGATGGATGCACCCGTTACATGTTTTCAAATGATAGTAGTGTTATTGCTCCTTCTGAGGGACCCTTTTTAGTTCCCCTTTCTTTTGTTCTTTTCTTACCCTAACTGAGACCCCTACATCCCTCAGGGTCCCCTCCTAGTACAGTGGTACCTCGAGATATGAGTTTAATTTGTTCCATAACCTTGAGGCGTGGGAAGTTATGAGACGCTCAAGTTGCGGTAAACTGGTGGGTCATGTGCAGCCGGCTGATCCACTCGATTACTCATATCTCAAAATTTGCTCGTATTTTAAAGCAAAAATCGCTCACTCTATGGCTCATATCTCAAAAATCTCATATCTCGAGGTACCACTGTATCTTCTGTTGAACACTAGCCCTTGAAATTCTCCTTTCTTGGAGATCTTTGGTTTATAAGACACCGGAAGCCTTCCTGCAGAGATATCTGTTCAAAATCCCTTTTCACCCGGCATTTCACAACTGGTGTCCCAGTGCACGGATTCGTGCACTTTGAAAGGAAATTCATTAGATGTTTTAATATTGCTATTCGTGTCTTGCTAATGAAAAGAAAACAGGATTCCACCGAGTCACCTCTTGACCCACTCCAGGACTTCTGTGAGGATCAAATGCGATGAGGCACGGGAAAACGCTTCACAGACATCTGGTTAAAGTGTAAAATGTTTGCACCTGGCTATAAAGCGAGTCAGGTTCCTGGGCTGAAGAAATTCCAAGTAACCATTAAGAAACTGTTACCTGGAGAATCAAAGAAGAGAATCCTCCTCAACTGTCTGAAAATCTATTAAACTGTCTCTTCCCACTTTAAAGTATTTTCTGTGTGAGGCCAGATTGTCTTCAACCACAAGACATGTTACAGCAGATTGAACGCAGCATAGATAGGAGAATATAGCTGTTTTAAGTCCAACATTGAAGAGGTTTTTAAAAATGTAAAATAAGCCCTCCTTTCATGGAATACATCTGGGGAAATACAGTTATTTTTGGGTGAGCCATTTATGTAAATATGTAACAGATTCATTGTTATAATTTTAATGAAATAAATGTATATACGCACATATGCTAGCGTATTTTAGATGGCTCGGTGCTAGTTTCAAAAATGGTAAATATTAATAGATATAACCCAGTGGATCAAAACCTTTTGGGTTCTCCATAATTTTGAAAAGCGTGAGATCCAAAAGTTTAAAAACTCCTGGGCTAGACAACTCTTTCTAAAAGATAAAAGATATTTGGTCTAAAATGAAATAAGATGGTGGATAGAGGAAGACAGGGAGGTATTTTCTTGTTCCTTTAATTATTTGATTGGGTAGATCTTAAGGATAAAAACAACTTGATTATGTTTATTTCCTTGTGGAATGCACGCAATAGAATAGTACTTTCCAGCTGCCAGCTAAGTTGTGTTCCATACATAGCTGGTGGAAGCCATTGAGAAGTTGGTAGCGAGTGCTTTCATTTTATTTTAAAACTAGAGGCCCCGTTGTATACAGATTCGTGCAATAGGCCTTCTTACACTGGTTGCCAGCACCGGTTTTTCTCCAGCACCTGGGACCCAGGCCTTTGCTCTGGCCACTTACCTTCCATCTTTGCTCCGACTGGCCAGAGTCCTCGCTCAGGCCTGAGCCTTCAGTGTTTGCTCTGGCCAGAGCCTTCAGTCTTCACTGCTCCAGCTGGAGAGCCGCTCCTATAGCTTCCTCTCCCTCCCCACCCTCCCCCTCCTGTCCTGCCCCACCTGGACATTCCTCGCCTGTGTATGCAAATTAAACCGCCATCTTTGTCAGCTTAATTTGCATACTCACTCCTGATTGGCTGGTGGGCGTCACGGAGGCATGGTCAATTTGCATATTTCTCTTGTATTACTGTAGACTACAGGGCCCCTAGCGACTGCCAGCTGCCTGCTGGGGCCTCCTTTGTTCCACGCCCTCCCTCCCCCCAATGGTTAGCATACATCATAGCGAGCGATTGAACTCCAGGTCGGTTGAACTCCCGTGGGGACACTTTGCACATTAGGCTTTTATATATATAGATAGATAATGGAATGGGATGGAAAAAGCCAGACTTCATTACCCATAGTACGGATGAGTGTTGTCCCATAAAAACCTTTGCTTCAATTGCAGCTTCCTAATGTAGGAATGCACTTATTTGTCCTGGGTCATAATGAAAAACGTTCATCTTGCCGTAGACCGCTGTGAAAACGCTGGCACACCCTTGCAGGAGAGAGTCTTCTATCACTCTCCCAAGCCGTAAATGGTTGTATTAGCCCAGTGGTCGGCAAACCGCGGCTTACGAGCCACATGCGGCTCTTTGGCCCCTTGAGTGTGGCTCTCCCACGAAACACCACGGCCTGGGCGAGTCTATGTTGAAGAAGTGGCGTTAGGAGAAGTTTAAGTTTAAAAAATGTGGCTCTCCGAAGAAATTTCCACTGTTGTCCTGTTGGTATTTGGCTCTTGTGGACTCACGAGTTTGCCGACCGCTGGATTAGCCCATTCTCTGCCTGGCTCGGACTTCACGCTCTCTTGATTCTTCCCGGGACCCCCCCCCCCCGGGGTTCTTACCCAAGGTCCTTTTCACCTTCGTTGGTTTCTGCATAACCACCTTAGACCAACCTCATCTGAATTATATCGCAGCTTCTCCTCTCCCTGCGGTGGTTTCGCCTCCGTGACCCCTGTCTTGTTTCCACTCGAGCCTGCACATACCCTGTTTCCCCGAAAGTAAGACATCCCCAGAAAATAAGTCCTTCCAGTTTTGCCTCTCGCTGTCATATAAGGTATCCTCCCCCCTGAAAATAAGGCCTCCCCCGAACATAAGGCCTCTCCGGAATATAGGGCAACCCCCCCCCCGAAGCTACTGTCAGGCATCTGACGCCTGATTTAAAGAGACCTCACATGGCCCAAACAGCTCCGGCTGCGCTGCGGCCCATCCGTGAGCTAGTTTGTGATGACAACGACCACCGGACCATCGACAGGTCACACATTTCCTTTTTGTTGTTGTTGTTCAACAATAAGTGTGTACCGTCTTCTTCATGGAAAAATAAGACATCCCCTGAACATAAGACCCGGCGCCTCTTGGGGAGCAAACATGAATAGAAGACACTGTCTTA
Organism: Lasiurus borealis; assembly: GCA_004026805.1. Classification (NCBI taxonomy): domain Eukaryota; kingdom Metazoa; phylum Chordata; class Mammalia; order Chiroptera; family Vespertilionidae; genus Lasiurus; species Lasiurus borealis. Next base: position 11,827 of record PVJN01039472.1, read on the forward strand.
TTTTTGGGGAACCAAGGTACTAGTACTCACGAACTTGACCCCATCGATGACCCCTCCACAGACCACCCGCTCTGGTCCAGCTCCTCTGGAGCGTTCCCACGGCTGTGCTCCCGCTGGCATCCCTCCCTCTCAGCCTCTCTGGTTTGTAATCAGTGTTCGAAGCACCACATGGAGGGTCCCTTCCTTGCCCTTCTTTCCTATCACAAACCAGAGACCGTCATAGGCATTTAACGTTCGGACACATGGAGTCACACTAAGTGTCAGCTATGTTGATGAGGCAGTGAGGGAGAATCACTTTTTTTAAAAAAATATATTTTATTGATTTTTTTACAGAGAGGAAGGGAGAGAGAGAGCCAGAAACATCAATCAGATGTCTCCTGCACACGCCCTACTGGGGATGTGCCCACAACCCAGGTACACGCCCTTGACCGGAATCAAACCTGGGACCTTTCAGTCCGCAGGCCCACGCTCTATCCACTGAGCCAAACCGGCTTCGCCGAGAATCACTTTTTCACATTTGTTTCAACAGCTGCCATACAGATCGAAAGGCATGGGTCCTTCAAACCTTCTAGAAATCCTAGTAGCAATTACCAGCAAATGCACAAGGACAGCCAGAACACGGTGTGAGAGCATTTAAAAGTCCTGGTGGAGCATTGACCTAGGAACCAGGAAGTCACCGTTCCATTCCAGGTCAGGGCACAGGCCCAGATTGCAGGCTCCATCCCCAGGGTGGGGCGTGCAGGAGGCAGCCGATCCATGATTCTCTCTCATCATGGATGTTTCTCTCTCTCTCTCCCCCCCTTTCCTTCCCTCTCTGAAATCATTAAAAATATACTTTTAAAAAATAAAAATAGAGTCGTGGTTGAAATGCAAAGGATTGTTCTTGTGGAATGCCATCAAATGGAAAATTTTCAGCCTGGCCTAATTCTTTTCCGCAAAGCCAACACTGCATTCCAGGGACATTTAACTTTATTCCTAGGGAGAAAGGAAGGTGCTTTCTCTTAGCAGGCTCTTTCTTTGGAATAGCATTCTCTGTGGCCACGCTCTGAAACGTGCCTACATGGAGGGTTTGCTTCTTAACATCAGTGTCCACTGGAGTTCATCACTTCAGTTTTCTGGCCCTTAGTTCTGGCCTCTGTAAAAGGCAGTTGCTGTGAATTCCAGGATCTGTATCACAAGGTGGCTAAGAGCAAACTAAAGAATGCATCTAAAAGCAGGATGTAAATTTCACTGAGCTGTCTAAAACCTTTCTTCTTTTTTTAAAAAAATATATTTGATTGATTTTTTTTTTTACAGAGGAAATAGTTGAGAGCTATGGTCAGAATGGCAGCCAGTTCCCTTGGCATGGGAATCTTGTGTTCCTAAGAAAAACAGAATCATCCACACTAAATAAAAGAGAAACATGCAAATTGACCATACCCCGTGACACCCATCAGCCAATCAGGAGTGAGTATGCAAATTAACCCAACAAACTGGCTGGTTGATTTGCATTCATTATTGCTTTTGGAAAGACTGAAGACTAAAGCCTCCAGCCTCTGTTTTGGCCAGAGCCACTCCTGAAGGCTGAAGGCTTGGCTCTGCTGCAGCCCGGGTTCTGGGTGCCAGCGGAAAACCGGTGCCGGCAGCCAGGGGAGGGAAGGCCTATTACACGGATCTTCGTGCAATGGGCCTCTAGAGGGAGATATAAAAAAAGAAACCGTTCCTGGGCTGGAAGTTACCCATTTGCCTGTCTAGGCTTGGGGATTTATTTTTATTTTTATTTTTTATTTTATTAATTTTTTACAGAGAGGAAGGGAGAGAGATAGAAAGTCAGAAACATCAATGAGAGAGAGACATCCATCAGCCGCCTCCTGCATGCCCCACAGTGGAGATATGCCCACAAGCAAGGTACATGCCCCCGACCGGAATCGAACCAGGGACTTTTCAGTCTGCAAGCCGACACTCTATCCACTGAGCCAAACCGGTCTTGGCGGCTTGGGGATTTTTTGTGTGAACTAGCTCACCGTGAGTTCTAACTTGTCCTCTGCGAGTTGAGCAGGAGTGGCGAGGTGTACAAAGCCCTCTGCGGAGAGCTTGCTTGCCTGGGTGGTCAGCAGGAAGGGGGCACATCCCCCCACTTCCAGTCTCCCATACATAAAGGGCGAGGAAAGTCACGTGGCATTTCCCTTTCGTGACAGTCTGCTGTTGGGCGGGTTGGAGAGATCAATAGAGCCATTCAGAGGCTCCTGAAAGTCAAATCCATTTTCACTTTGCGGGTGGCACAGGGAAAGGGGACATTCGCCTCCTCCTTTCTCGTTGCTAAAATCTGCTCATCGATCTCGGGGGGAAAAAAAAAAAAGAAAAAATTCCAGGAAATGGAAATTTAAAAGTCAATCTTCGAAACAAGGAAACCACGCCGAGCAAAAGGTCAGGCTCTGTCGCAGCAGAAACCGGCTTGGCTCAGTGAATAGAGTGTCAGTCTGTGGACTGAAAGGTCCCAGGTTCGATTTCGGTCAGGGGCATGTGCCTTGGTTGCGGGCACATCCTCAGTGAGGAGGCGTGCAGGAGGCAGCTGATCGATGTCTCTCTCTCATTAATGTTTCTAACTCTTCTTCTAACTCTTCTTCTGGAAAAAAATCAATAAAATATATTCCAAAAAAAAAGAAACAAATTTAGAACGTGGAGATATGTGCACACGTGGCAGAGAGCCACCTCATCACACGCATGTTGATTGTTAGCGTGTGCATCCGAAGCGGATCAGCCTGCATCAGTGGTCTGATGATGCTTTTGTCATTTTCGAGCGCCCCGGCCTTACCTTCAGGTTATAATCCTTTTTTTATAAACGTTTTAAACGAGGGTCGGACGTGGTATTAACTCTCAGACAAAGCGGGCTGGCTGGACAGCAGATCAACACTAATGGAAGTGGTGGCTGAAGGTCAACCTTTGGACCGCTCTATTTTTAAAAAAAATATATTTTACTGATTTTTTTACAAAGAGGAAGGGAGAGGGATAGAGAGTTAGAAACATCGATGAGAGAGAGACATCGATTAGCTGCCTCCTGCACGACCCACACTGGGGATGTGCCTGCAACCAAGGTACGTGCCCTTGACCAGAATGGAACCCGGGACCTTTCAGTCCACAGGCCGACGCTCTATCCACTGAGCCACACCGGTTTCTGCTGGGCCACTCTTGATGAAACACTATTAAAATCAGCTCAGGGACGAGGCTGAGCCTCCGTTCACCCAGGAAGCTATCCCGAGGTAAATGACTGAAGCCAGACACCTTGGTTTCCCATAATTAAGAACCTCTGTGTGCCTAGCCAGTGTGGCTCAGTGGTAGAGGGTTGACCTAAGAACCAAGGTCACATGCTCTAACCGGTTTGACTCAGTGGATAGAGCGTCAGCCTGCATGCGGACTGAAGGGTCCTAGGTTCGATTCCGGTCAAGGGCATGGACCTTGGTGGCGGGCACATCCCCAGTAGGAGGTGTGCAGGAGGCAGCTGATCGATGTTTCTCTCTCATCAATGTTTCTCTCTCATCGATGTTTCTAATTCTCTATCCCTTTCCCTTCCTCTCTGTAAAGAAAAATCAATGAAATATATATATAAAAGAACCAAGGTCAAGGTTCAATTCCTGGTCAGGCGCCTGGGTTGTGGGCTCGATCCCCAGTAGGGGGCGTGCAGGAGGCAGCCGATCCATGATTCTCTCTCATCATGGATGTTTCTATTTCTCTCCCTCTCCCTTCCTCTCTGAAATCGATACAAATATATTTTTTAAAAAAACACAATAAAGTAGAGGTTGTGTTGCTCGAGATGGATGAGAGATGCTTTATTGAAAAAACAAATAACTCCCTCGCTGGTTTGGCTCAGTGGATAGAGCGTCGGCCTGCGGACTGAAAGGTCCCAGGTTCGATTCCGGTCAAGGGCATGTATCTTGGTGGCGAGCACATCCCCTGTGGGAGGTGTGCAGGAGGCAGCTGATGGATGTTTCTACCTCTCTATCCCTCTCCCTTCCTCTCTGTAAAAAATCAATAAAATATATTTTTTTAAAAAGAAAAGAAAAATAACAACACCCATAAATCAGGGGGAAAAAAAGTGTCTTCGACCTTCTCTAAAATGGACAGGGCATACAATCTCTGAGTTTCCCACTTAGCTACTGCTTTTGAAAAGGGACGTCTTTTCGTCATAATCAGTCATGTGAACACGCGGCTTTTCACAGGAAAAGGGTAATTCTGAGTTACTGCGACACGGGGCGGGCAGTGGGAGTGGAAACCACACCAGTGAGAAGCAGCTTCACTGAAACCATCGAGAGCCGAAAACAGCTGTGGCTGCAAATTGTGAGCTCGTTATTCTCACTTGACCTTTACCAGAAACCTCCTTCGTCTTGTTCTCACTGCCTGGCTCAGACTCGCCAATCACATCCTTCTTGAGAAAAAAGAATTCCAGGCAGATTTTAAGTTATAGGTTAAGTGCTACCACCGAGATATCCCAGAAGCGCGATAGGGATCTCTTTCTCCTATTTTTAATTTATCTTTTTCATTTCTCCCACTTATTTTTTATTTTTTATTTTTTTTAGCTCACACGTAGCATGATGATAACACACGTTGACTTGAGAATAGGTGCCATGTATTAGTCTCCCATATCCGTCTCTAAATGCCTGTGCTTGCGGGCAGATTACCGTCAGGAGCTGGGGATAAGCCGTCTTTGAACTTCTGGTCGATTCATTTCTCGTTCAGACCCACCAAGTACGAAACCGTTAACCTTATTTCGTACAGGCGTTTCGCTTATTGGCTTAATGAATTCCATATTACAGGTATGATGACAAGATTCTGGCTAGTATGGCTGCGCGAAAACTTAAACTCTCATAATTTTTTTTTAAATTAAATTCTTTATTATATATATACATATATTATATATACATATATAATATATGTATATATATACATACACATATATATATACATATATTATATATTATATAGAATGTAATACATTATATAATATATAATATATGTATATATATATGTGTATGTATATATATATAATATGTCCCGGCGTATAAGATGACTTTTTAACCCAGGAAAATCTTCTCAAAAGTCAGGGGTCGTCTTATACTCCGGGTGTCATCTTATAGGGCGGGCATATCCCAAACTCTATATTTTAACTGGAAAAGTTGGGGGTCGTCTTATACACCCAGTCGTCTTATATGCCGGGAAAATACGGTATTATTGATTTTTTTTTTTACAGAGAGGAAGGGAGAGGGATAGAGAGTTAGAAACATCCATGAGAGAGAGACTTCGACCAGCTGCCTCCTGCACGCCCCTTACTGGGGATGTGCCCGCAACCAATGTATGTGCCCTTGCCCGGAATCGAACCTGGGACCTTTCAGTCCGCAGGCCGATGCTCTCTCCACTGAGCCAAACCGGTTTTGACGATTTTTTTTTTTTTTAAGTATTTCCCACGTCTGAAGACAACATCTTAAATCCGTTTAACTCGGATTTTTGCTTGGGATGGCCCAGAAAAGGAAAGCGTGTGCCATTAATTAAAATGTATTTGCCTCTTCTTCCTTTATTCTTCAGCTTCCCTGTGGGCCAGCACGTTCCCTATTCGCAGCACAAAAATGGGCCAGGTGAGGGGGGTTCTCGCCTCAAGAAGTTCAAGTCTCGGGGGACACCGGGGGTTAGAGAGGAGCAGTAACGGCAGTGCCCAGCGTTTCCTATTAGAGGCGGAAAGCGATTGAGCCGGAGATGCTCCCCAAACCGCGTTTCCTCTCCGCAGAGGAGAGCTCATTAGTGGGCGCGGATCAGGGGTTGCTTTTGCAAAGAGGATTTCGCCTCCGTTCCGTTCCGCGTGTGGACCCGCTAATGAACTTCAAGAGGCAGATTCACCAGGCGACTCTGAGAGCAGAAGAAGCATTTTCGTTTTTGTCAAAAACGGATGCGGTCTCATTTCCCTTCACAAATACAGTGGCACTTCGAGATACGAGTGCCCTAACATACGAGCTTTTTGAGATACGAGCCGTCGAGCGAGCGATTTTTGCTTTGAAATACGAGCAACAGTTGAGATGAGAGTCATCGCGCGGATCGGCCGGCTGCACACGACCCACCCGTTTACCGAGACTCAAGCGTCTCCTAGTTTCCCACGTCTCAAGGTGACGGAACGAATTAAACTCGTATCTCGAGGTACCACTGTACTGGTTGTTGTTTTTTTCCCCCATCATTTCCAGAGTTCTTACTTCGACGCAAAAATTATTCTTCACGACGCTTCTAATCAAACCTCCTTATCGTTCAGAGGCCAGCACGCACTCGGTCTCCTACAAGAAATCTAAGCTGGTCCATCTTGGTCCGCTCTGTGACTGCAGTTTATTACTTCAGTAAATGCTTGGCATGCAACCACAGTTGTCTCTCTCTGCCAACTGGATTAGAAAGGGAAGCGTCTGTGGCATTCTAGTACCGTGCTGAGGGAAGACACTGATGATGATGGTAGTGATGATGATGATGATGATGATGAGAGAATTCTGGCAAATATTGACTGAGCGTTGTTCCATTACGTATCACCTATAATGAGATGCACACTATTATTATTATTCCTATACAGTGGTACCTCGAGATACGAATTTAATGAAGCCTGAATTGGCCCTCTCCCTGCTGTCTCCTCCACGGTGTGTGACCACACTTCACCATATTCACATTACAGAGTCTAGCCAGGTAAGGGTACAGTGGTACCTCGAAATACGAGTGCCCTCACATACGAGATTTTTGAGATACGAGCCGTCGAGCGAGCCATTTTTGCTTTGAAATACGAGCAACAGTTGAGATAGGAGTCATCCTTCGGATCGGCCGGCTGCACACGACCCACCAGTTTGCCGCGACTCGAGCGTCTCATAGTTTCCCACGCCTCGAGGTGACGGAACGAATTAAACTCGTATCTCGAGGTACCACTGTATTCACGACATTCTGAGCAAGACGGAGGTGCAACATGGTTAGGAACACTGGCTGAGCCGAGACCGGTTTGGCTCAGTGGATAGAGCGTCGGCCTGCGGACTGGAAGGTCCCAGGTTCGATTCCGGTCGGGGGCATGTATCCTGGGTTGTGGGCACATCTCCACTGTGGGGCGTGCAGGAGGCGGCTGATGGATGTCTCTCTCTCTCATCGATGTTTCTGGCTTTCTATCCCTCTCCCTTCCTCTCTGTAAAAAATAAATATATTAAAAAAAAACAACTGGCTTTGTGATGCAAAACCCAATTTCTGAGAGGTTTTCACCGTTTTGTCCTTGTCGCTCAGATGGAAGACGTTATAGCCCGCATGCAGGACGAGAAGAACGGGATTCCCATCCGGACCGTCAAGAGCTTCCTCTCCAAGATCCCCAGCGTCTTCTCGGGTGAGTTGGCTCCCGTCTTCCGTCCTCGTCTCGCTCTGTGGTGTCCCGCTCCCGCCCAGCTTTTCGCTCTGGCCGACTCTCCCCCTCTTAGCCCTTTAGTTCTCCGGGCTGGTGGAATAACTCAGACTACATGCAGCAGATTACCCGGAGAAAATCAAAAATTGTAATATGTGTGCACGGGGAATGCACAGAAGCATGAAAACGCCAATGGAGGCAACCTTGTGTATACGTGACATGTTTGGACACAGGGAAAAGGCAGGAAGGTGGGTTGGAGCTGAGGGTGGAATGTCAGATTTCAAAATCTAACTGACGAAACGCTCACGCCGCATTTCACGCCGCGTTGGGCACTTGAGAGGAACCAAAAGCAAAGAAGCAAAAAAAAAAAAAAAAAAAAACCAAGCCCCTGGCTGAAACCGGTGTGGCTCAGTGGACAGAGCGTTGAAAGGGTCCCAGGTTCGATGCCAGTCAAGGGCATGTAACTTGGTTGTGGGCACATCCCCAGTGGGGGGCGTGCAAGAGGCAGCTGATGGGTGTTTCTCAGGGCTGGAGACACGTTTATCAGCACGCCACTCCTTGACTCCTCGGGGCAGTGGTT
>PVJN01039473.1:0-19778 GCA_004026805.1 Lasiurus borealis
GGGGAGACAGCCACTCTTCATCCTTTTCCTACACCCATTAGGTGACTTTAAAAAAAAATGTTTCAGCCGGGACCGGTGTGGCTCCGAGAATAGAGCGTCGGCCTGCGGACTGAAAGGTCCCGGGTTCGATTCCGGTCAAGGGCATGGACCTTGTTGGCGGGCACGTTCCCCAGTGGGGGGCGTGCAGGAAGCGGCTGATCATTGTCTCTCTCTCTCTCATTGATGTTTCTGGCTCTCTATCTCTCTCCCTTCCTCTCTGTGAAAAATCAATAAAATATATTTAAAAAAAAAAAAGTTTCAGCCAGGACCGGTGTGGTTCAGTGGATAGAGCGTCGGCTTGTGGACTGAAAGGTCCTGGGTTTGATTCCGGTCCGGGGCATGTACCTTGCTGGCGGGCACATCTCCACTTTGGGGGGTGTGCAGGAGGCAGCTGATGGATGTCTCTCTCTGTATCGATGTTTCTGACTTTCTATCTCTCCCTTCCTCTCTGTGAAAAATCAATAAAATATATTTAAAAAAAAAAAGTTTCAGCCAGGACCAGTGTGGCTCCATGGATAGAGTGTCGGCTTGCGGACTGAAAGGTCCCAGGTTCGATTCCCGTCAAGGGCATGTACCTTGTTGGCGGGCACATCTCCAGTGGGGGGTGTGCAGGAGGCGGCTGATCATTGTCTCTCTCTCATCGATGTTTCTGACTTTCTATCTTTCTCCCTTCCTCTCTGTAAAAAAATCAATAAAATATATTAAGAAAAAAAAAGTTTCAGCCAGGACCAGTGTGGCTCAGTGGATAGAGCGTCGGCCTGCGGACTGAAAGGTCCTGGGTTCGATTCTGGTCCGGGGCATGGACCTTGGTGGCGGGCACATCCCCAGTGGGGGACATGCAGGAGGCGGCTGATCGATGTCCCTCTCTCATCGATGTTTCTGACTTTCTATCCCTCTCCCTTCCTCTCTGTAAAAAAAAAAATCAATAAAATATATTTTTTAAAAAACACGTTTCAGCTCATTATCATCTCCGCTGGCATCGGAGCCTTGGCTGCGATTCCACCCCCGCCCCCCCCAGCCCCCCGAAACTTGGTCCGCTCCCAGAAGCACGCTGCCTGCCTGCCTGCCGGCCGGCCGGTCAGGAGCGAGCTGACACTCCTCCCCCTTCGCCGGAGCCGCAGCTCGCGGAGGAGGAGAGCCGGTTAAATTTAAGACGCTGCAGAGAAAAACCCACTTATTATAGCGGCGAAATCTGCTGAACCGCCCAAAATAGCGCGGCGTGCGCGGGCCAGCCTGCCGCGGCGATCGATAACGCCGCTCCCGGCCATCTGCCAAGCTACCTGGCTCCAGATGGCCGCGCGCGCGAGCGGAATTAATGAGGAGACGCTCGCTCGCTCGCGGATCCGGCGAGAGAAGGGCCCCGTTTCAGCCGCTCCTTATGTCTAAGGGAGGCCTGTGGTCGTGGGCAGGAGCGGGGCCTCCGTGCTGCTTTTCGCGGTTAAAAATGCCCAATGAGATCCATCCGTCGGCTCACCCCCGGCCCTCGGAGGGCAGGGGGCAGCCCCTGGCCTCCCCCCGGGGACGGGCAATGCAAGGTGGGCGCTTGGAGGTGGTGACTTTACCACCCTGGCAGCCAGCCCTGTGGCCGAGGGTTTGCAGGCCGCACCCAGGAGCCGGCAGTCACCGGCAGTCACCATCCTTCCTCGGCGGGCAGCGGGCGCGGTCAGAGGGACGAGCCCGTGCTTTGGAGGCTGGTGCGACTCGGAGAGGGTCTGTCCTAGAATTTATCTAGGGACACAGGCACAGGTGGCCAAGAGTGTCCTCTGCCAGTAGGGTGGACTCTTACAGATGACTTAGGCACTTATTAAATATTGGCCGAGCATACATGACACAGGAGACAGACAGGCCATGCACGCATCACACGCAGCTTATGGACCAGATCCTGGTGGTTCCAGACCTCGGCAGGCCACCCGGGGATCCGCGCGGACAGACACGCACACTGGACGTGGGACGTGGCAGCTGCGGCTCAGCGTCTGGTAGAGGCCTCGGCGTGTGGCTCACGGCTTGGACCCGGGTCCACGGCAGAGCACGGAGCTGGGGCAGGTGCAGGAGGGGAGCGGAGAGTGGCCGTTTGTGGAGGAGCAGACAAGCGGCTCTGATCTCCTTTGGAGTTTGCTCCCTTTTATGTGCTCACGCAGGCGTCTTCAGTGCGTCTTCCGTGTGTCTGATCAGCGGGTCCCAGGTGTCCTGCTGTCTGGTCTTTACATGTGGGGCACAAACCTTTTTTTAAAAAAAATATATTTTATTGATTTTTTACGGAGAGGAAGGGAGGATAGAGAGTTAGAAATATCAATGAGAAAGAGACATCGATCAGCCGCCTCCTGCACACCCCCCACTGAGGATGTGCCCGCCACCAGGATACATGCCCTTGACCGGAATCGAACCCGGGACCTTTCAGTCCGCAGGCCGACGCTCTATCCACTGAGCCACACCGGTCTCGGCGGGTACAAACCTTTTTATCTCTCACACGTACATCTCTTTAAGGGCATTCACCCTTCATTCCACTCTCTCCTATGTCCCACCCAATTTCTTATTTTATATTTGTATTCTATCCTTATTATTATTATTATTCCTATAACAGGGTCCCCGGCCAGGTCCCGGGCGCCTGCAGTGCGGCCTCTCTCCGCTCAGAGACACACCGCTGCCGCTGGGTCCGGCGGAGAGGAGGAGGATGGGCTTGCAAAGAGCAACCGGAACCGAGACCGGTTTGGCTCAGTGGATGGAGCGTCGGCTTGCGGACTGAAAGGTCCCAGGTTCGATTCCAGTCAGGGGCAGGTACCTTGCTTGCAGGCACATCTCCACTGTGGGGCGTGCGGGAGGCGGCTGATCGATGTCTCTCTCTCTCATCGATGTTTCTGACTCTCTATCCCTCTCCCTTCCTCTCTGTAAAAAAAATCAATAAGATATATTAAAAAAATAATAAAAAAGGCAACCGGAGCCGGGGATGCAGAGGAGGGAGCCGTGTGCGCCAGGGAGAGCGCCCCCCGGGGACGGGGGGCGGAGGCAGGAGTCCCTGCGAGCAGGAGGAAGAGGAGGAGGAGGAGGAGGAGAGGCCGAAGGGCACAGTTCAGAGCCACAGGCCGAGGCGCCTGGGGTGCAGGGTATTTCCTGCCCCTGTGACTCGGGGTGCGTCCTGTAAAAGGGCATCACCCCGGCCCGTCACCCGGGAAGGAGACGCGTCCCCCCCTCTGGCCTGAGCTGGGCGCGTGGACAGGTGCTGGCCGCTGCTTGGGTCCCCGCTGCCGGCATGAGCAGGCGGAGCCTGGCTCCTTCCCCTGAGAGGTGGGAGGTGGGGGGGTGGCAGGGGTGGGGGAGTGAGGGTAAGGGACCCAGCAGGGCGGGGCCCAGCAAAGCACCCGGCAGCGTGTGAGCCTCCGGGCGCGCTGACATGGGAGCTGGGGCTGCTTGTCCCCGAAGCACAGCCCAGCCCGGCCGTGTGGGCCTTCGGACCCGCTGGTGCCCGCCGAGCAGGAGCACACGCGGGGAAAGCAGAAGCCCCGCGGCACGCACACACGTGTGAGCAGGACGACCGCGTGTCGCACCGACTGGCACGCCTGGTCGCCCCCCGGAGTCAGGGCGCCGGAGCGGAGAGCAGTGGGTGCCCAGGCCCGAGCCACTTCCCGGGACCCCTGCTCCTCTGTTCTGTCTGCCCCCCTGCTTTTTGCTCTCCTTCCCCCCACTTCCCCCCCAGACTGTCCCCGAACAGAGAAACAGAGAGCGGGGAATGTGCCGGTACCGCATGGGCCGGCTCTAATGAAACTCAGATGCACTGGGACCGCCGTGGCCCAGGCGGCGACATATGGCCGAAGGCACGGGCCCAGGACTGCCGAGGAGCCAGGCTTCTGGCGGGGGGCAAGTTGCTAGGGAAACCAGGCCGCCCTGCAGCCTGGCCCCGCGCTGGCTCCGGGCAAGGTGAGCGGCACATGTGCACGGCAGACCCTTCCGGCCGGGACTCTGCTCACCGGTTCTGCAGATGTGGGGGGCGGGGGGACATGGTAAGACCCAGGTTCCCTCGGGTGCGGGGAGACAGCTGGAAGGAAAGGGTGCTGGAGCCGAAGGTCACGGCGGGAAGTGGAGGGCGGACACAGGGCTGGGATATGGCCGCGCCTGGGGGAGTGTCCACTCAGCCAGGGGCGCTCAGAGAGGGTCCAAAGCACCAGCGTGGGGAGCACCTGGGCTGCAGAGGGGGAAGGGGCCCCACCGGCGTGGCTCAGTGGGTGCACATCGACCTATAACCAGGAGGTCAGGGTTGGAGTCCCGGTCAGGGCCCAGGCCCGGTGGTGGGCTCCATCCCCAGGGGGGGCGGGGCAGGAGGCAGCTGGTCCGTGATTCTCTCCGTCACTGGTGCTCCTGTCTCTCTCCTCTCCCTTCCTCCCTCTTTAAAAATCAATTTCCTCAAAGAGAGGTGCCTGGGGTGCAGGGTCGTTCGGAGGGAGCGTTTTTGGTTATTTAATCGCTAAAGCAGCCCAGCACCAGCACGGCTATTCTTTCATCGGATGGATGGCCATTATGTTCCGTGTGAGGCTGGAAACACTTCCCGGAGTTCTCAGGGCTGGCCTGGTGGGGAGGGAGGGAGGAGGGCGGTGGAGAGCAGGGCTGGGTGGAGCGGGCCGGGGCAGGCACACACACACACACACACACACACACAGGAGCATGGAGCACACACACACGCACACACACACACAGGAGCATGGAGCACACACACACACATGGGAGCATGGAGCATACACACACACGGGAGCATGGAACACACACACGGGAGCATGGAACACACACACATGGGAGCATGGAACACACACACGGGAGCATGGAGCACACACATGGGAGCATGGAGCACACACATGGGAGCATGGAGCACACACACACACATTGGAGCATGGAGCACATACACAGGAGCATGGAGCACACACACGGGAACATGGAGCGCGCGCACACACACATTGGAGCATGGAGCACATACACAGGAGCATGGAGCACACACACATGCACACGGGAGCATGGAGCGCGCACACATGAACATGGAGCACGCACACACACACACACACACACACGGAGCACTGAGGGCCGTGTCCTGAGTGGACGCTCTCTGCTGGCTCCCTCTGCCGTCACCGTCAGCTGCTGTTTATTCCTTCGCCTCCTCGTTTGGCTCAGGGCGGGCGGGGAGGGCGACTTTCCAGAGAAAGAGGAAATACAATAGCTCATTAAGCTAATGGCCCCCCGGCTGCTGTGGAGGAAGGAGCGGCTGGCTCGCTCTCGCAGCTTCCTCCCTGGGTCTCCCTCCCTCCCCCCTGCTCCTCTGTCCCCTCCCCGTCCACCCTGTGTGGGAGGTGCTGCTGACTTCAGATGATGGGGGGCAGGGGGTACCCATCCCCTTTAGCGGAAAAGGAGCAGCAGGCATGGTGCTGGCCCCTCGCGCCACAGGCTCTGGGTTTGGGGACCCTGTCTGCACCCCGACTCAGCCCTCAGCGCCTCGAGTGGCCGGCCCTGGTGTCACTTCCTGTTTGGTTGCACTGGACAAAGTTGCGGGACGGAAGCAGGACATCAGGACGGTCGGGCTCTGGGTCAGCGGAGGACGGCGTGGACGCCTTCCTGTCGTCCGCGTGCGCTTGGACGTGCGTGTTGAGGAGCCACACTTTGCCCGGGGGAAGAGATGCTCTCCCCTCCGCAATCTCTATCCAGCCAGGCTCTGTTCAAACCGGGTGTTTTTATTTATTTTTTAATATATTTTATTGATTTTTCACAGCGAGGAAGAGAGAGGGATAGAGAGCTAGAAACATCGATGAGAGAGACATCCATCAGCCGCCTCTTGCACCCCCCCCACTGGGGATGTGCCCGCAACCCAGGTCCATGCCCTTGACCGGAATCGAACCTGGGAACTTTCAGTCCGCAGGCCGACGCTCTATCCACTGAGCCACACCGGTCTCGGCAGAAGTCCCAACCTTTAAATGTGTGATGTAGACTCCGTGACCCCCGAGCCTCTCTCCCCTCGTGCTGCCGATCACGGAGACCAAGGATCGGCTGCCTGCTGCCACGAGAGTCAAACTTGTGAGGCAGGTGCCAGCTACCTTCGCTGAGTCAGCGTTCCCCAACCCAGCACCAAGAGGCTGGAGGGCGGCTTACTTTCCTCCCCTCCCGCCAGCCCACCCCCACCCCCGCCCCGTGACATGGTTAGGGTGCATGCCTGGGTCATGCTCACAGTCTGGAGGTTATACTGTGTCCAGCCCTCAGACAGACTTTTACTCTTGAGATCTCAACCTCGGCACCTTACCTCCTGTGAGACCAAGTCTCCCCTTTTTTCAATAAATCCTTGTGGCTTCCACCTCCAGCCTTGGTCCCCGTAAAGGAAGGAGAGCCTCCCAGCCCACTGAGTGGGGGTCCCTCTCACCTCCTCCTGGTATCTCGCTGGCACCTCCAAATGTTCTGGGGCGACTTCCACCACCAGTTGCCCATGACCACGGAGGCTGCTCAGTTGGTAATCAGCAGCAAGGATTTACTGAGCTGGCCAGCGACGGCCGCGAGGGTGCCACACACGGTGGAGTCCACACACTCAGGATCGCACCGTCTCAGGGGTAGGCAGCCTCTTTTAAAGATCCAAACCACGTTTTTATTCCTTGTTCTAAAATCCGCCAACAGCCAAGGAAGGGGCCAGTGAGTGTCCGTGGACCTGTCTTGTGAAAACAGATTGTAAAACTGAGCCGAGTTAATCATCCCTCAAGGTTGTCCTCAGTCTCCACTCCTGGAGCCTCTGGGTCCCAGGTTCTGTTCCGGTCAAGGGCATGTACCTGGGTGGCGGGCACATCCCCAGTGGGGGGCGTGCAGAAGGCGGCTGATGGATGTCTCTCTCTCATGGATGTTTCTTACTCTCTATCCCTCTCCCTTCCTCTCTGTGAAAAAAAATCACAGGAGGTGGCCGGTCCGTGATTCTCTCTCCTCATTGGTGTTTCTGTCTCTTTCCCTTCCTCTCTGACATCGATTATATATATATATATACACACATATGTGTGTATGTATATGTGTGTGTGATATGTGTGTATGTGTATTTGTACGTACGTGCGTGCGTGCGTGTGTGTATCTGAGTTAATTGTGCCGAGGAGGAGGACAGGCTTGTGAGTCCGTCTCCGGGGGAGGGCCAGACACTGGCTGGCTGTGCCAGGCTCCCACGTGCACTACAGGCACCTGGATGATGGGGAAAAGGTAAATAGAACCCTCTCCCTCCCCGTCTTTTTTTAAAAATACATTTTGTTGGTTTTTTACAGAGAGGGAAGGAGAGGGATAGAGAGTCAGAAACATGGATCAGCCGCCTCCTGCACGCCCCCCACTGGAGATGTGCCCGCCACCAGGATACATGCCCTTGACCGGAATCGAACCGGGGACCCCTCAGCCCACAGGCCGACGCTCTATCCACTGAGCCACACCGGTTTCAGCACCTCCCCGTCTTCTTATCACTGACAATCTGGTTAATGAGAACATGCCTGTGAGTGCCACCTGGCGACCCGCCTCAATGTCTTTCCACGCTGGCAAGTGCCACGCACCAGGCAGAGGACGGGAAGGCCCGGATCCTGCCCGAGACCCATGAAAGCAGGCTGTGGGGCGGAGGTCTGGAGGGCTGGGCCGTTCACTGGGGTGGATGGGCCCCTGTCTGCCCCCAGGTCCCTCGCCGGACACCAGATGCTCTCGTTCACCCCACGCCTCGCTCACCAAGACGCCGCCGTCCCCGGCCGGCTGATCAAGGCCGACGGGATGGCTGCCGGGGGCTGGGCCCGCTCCACACAGGTCTGGGAGGACCGGGGAGGGAGAGAGAGAGAGAGAGACGTTACAGGTGACAGGCGGGGAGAACGGCAGAGAGGAAAGTGGGTCAGAGCAAGCGAGCGAGCGAGCAGATGTCGCTGCGGCAGGAGGGCTGGAAGGAGAGGGCTTCCCCCGCGGCGCGAGCGGAGGAGAAACGAGCCGCCGGTCGGCGTGGGGCCCGCCTTCGCTGCGAACGCGGAGCTCTCGAACCCGAGGCCCGGGAGCCCCGTCAGGCCCATAAACGGTTTGTTTACGCCCCGATCGTTCTTCATCCGAGGCGGCACCTGGAAGCCGAGAGCTTTCCCCATAAAAAGCGGGGTCGGTCCAGCCCGTGTGGCTCCGTGGATAGAGCGTCGGCCTGCGGACGGAAGGGTCCCGGGTTCGATTCTGGCCGGGGGCATGTTGTACCTTGCTGGCGGGCACATCCAGCTGATCAGTGTCTCTCTCATTGATGTTTCGGACTTTCTGTCCCTCTCCCTTCTTCTCTGTAAAAAATCAATAAAATATATATATATTTTTTTAAAAAAGATGCAAAATTGCTTATGTTTAAAAAAAAATAAAAAAGTGGGTCTGCTGGCGCTGGGTCTGTGTTTCCACGTGGCAACCAGGGGCTGGCGTTCTGCTCTCTTCCTCAGCCCCCAACCCAGCGGTTCTCAGCCTGTGGGTCACGACCCCTTTGGGGGTCAAACGGCCCTTTCACAGGGGTCGCCTGAGACCATGGGAAATGCAGACATTGACATCACGATGCATCACAGCAGCAACATTTCATGGTTGGGGGTCATCACCCCATGAGGAGCTGTATGCAAGGGTCGCGGCCTCAGGAAGGTTGAGAACCACTGGCCCAGCCCCACCCCGAAACCCTCCGGCCCGGGTCACCTCCGGGTGCCCAGAGGCAGCCCAGCCCGCTGGGGGGAAGAGGCGCCGAGGAAGGAGGGGAGGCCTGGAGGCAGACCAGCCACCGTCCCTGCGTCTTTCCGTCCAGGCGGCCAGGGACCCGTGTCCTCGCCTTCCGGTCCGCGGCGTGGCTGTCTGACCCACGAGGGGGTGGAGGGGCGTGGTCAGCAGGGGGCGCTTTAAACTCGGGCGGCGGTTCGATCCCTCCAGCCGTTGGCATGTACGTGGTCGGGGTCAAGGGGGGTACAGGGGGAGCGGCCCCCAGTGGTGTGGAAACCGGGGCTCAAAAGGCAGAGGCACAGAGAGCCACAGGCCCCCAGACTCCCGCCCTTCCCTCTGCAGAAAGGCTGGGCCTGTGTATTCAGCCGCCTTCACTTCTCCTCTAACCTCCACCACCGCGGACAGAGCGACCAATGTCACTCAGCTACACTGCGAGGGGCAATCCCTCACGGCTGGGGGGTCCCAGGGCTGCCAGGAAGGGCCGAGCCTCCCGGAGGTGAACGTGTGGCCTGATCCCCTAGAATTCAAGTTCGGCCCATTTTGATTGTTCGCTCATTCAGCCAGCGGGTTCCCTAGCTGGTTCCGGGGATGCTCAGAGTCTCCCCCAAGAGAAGAGTCCAGGCAGGCCCGTGGCTAGAGGAAGGCGGCCGTGTACGGTGCAAACCATGGGAACCTCCGGTCGCCACGGCTCTTCGAGCAGCCGTGTTTGCTAAGTGCAAAGGCTGGGCCGCGTGGCCCCGATGCACCGGGGTTTGGGGTTGGAATCCCGTCCAGGCACCTACAAGAAACAGCCGGTGAATGCATGGGTGGGTAGAACAACAAACGGATGTTTCTCCGTTCCTTCCTCTCTCTAAGACAGCGGTTCTCAACCTCCCTAATGCCGGGACCCTTTAAGACAGCTCCTCATGGGGTGGTGACCCCCACCCATAAAATGATTTCCGTTGCTACTTCCTAACACTAATTTTGCTACTGTTGTGAATCATAATGTAAATATCTGTGTTGCCGAGACCGGTTTGGTTCCGTGGATAGAGCATCGGCCTTCGGACTGAAAGGTCCCGGGTTTGATTCCGGTCAAGGGCATGTACCTTGCTTGCAGGCACATCCCCAGTGGGGGGCGTGCAGGAGGCGGCTGATCGATGTCTCTCTCTCATCGATGTTTCTGACTTTCTATCCCTCTCTGTAAAAAGTCAATAAAATATATTAAAAATAAATAAATAAATAAAAACAAATATCTGTGTTTTATGATGGCCTTAGGTGACCCCTGTGATAGGGTCGATGGACCCCCCAAAGGGGTCGCGACCCACAGGTTGAGAACCGCTGCTCTAAGATAAATAAATTAAAATTTTTTAAAAATTCTCAAGCAAGACAAAGATTCTCTCTACTCCGAATGCATCGCCAAGACACGTAGCGGGAGTGCGTTCCACCACCCCAGACAGAGCTGATGGCGGTTTTCAGGCAAAGCCTTCCTCTCGGCACCAAAGCCGGTCCGTGGTCGCTGTCTGCTGTTTTACGGGCAATGGGGTCTCTCGCTCCGATCCTAAAATCACCCTCAGAGCTCCATCCAGCACACGCTGGCTGTGGAGACATTTAACACACGCACCCGGTCAGTCAGCCGAGAGCCGCGAAGCCACAGAGAAAACCCTGAATGAACACGAACAAAGGAGAGTCGGTTCTCCAAAGGGTCGCTTGCTTCCCGTTCGCCTCGGTTGCCCGCACACCACCACCGTTGGCGGAATGAAAACCACAGGAGCTGGAGAGGCAGGCTCCCCCCACACCAACTGGCGCGTCGCCGAGACCTTCAACCCCGTTGTACACTGTCTACGCCAGCGGTTCTCCACCTTCCTAAGGCCGCAGCCCTTTAAGGCAGCTCCTCACGGGGTGGTGACCCCCACCCATAAAATGATTTCTGTGGCTACTTCATCACTGTCATCTTGCTGCTGTCATGAACTGTCATGTAAATATCTGATAGGCAGGATGTATTTTCATTGTTACAAATGGAACATCATGAAAGCATAGGGATTCATCACAAAAAACAATATATAATTATATATTGTGAAATATTTATTTCTCATGACAAATAAATGAAATGTTGTCTTGAATCGTGGTGTCGCATGGGCAACAGTCTTCCTAGGACAACAGTAAACGGCATGGCTGCACTTTGCTACACCGAGGAGCGGTGTGTTGGTGCCTAAGACCATGGGAAATAGGTGTTTTCTGCTGGTCTCAGGCGACCCCTGTGAAAGGGCCATTCGACCCCCCAAAGGGGTCGAGACCCACAGGTTGAGAACCGCTGGTCTACGCCCTTAATCCTGCAGCGACCCCTCTGCGATGGAGTCATTCCAACCCGGGTGGGTGACGGGCAATTTCCAGACGCCCTTCCCCTGCTCCCTGCCCAGGACACAGCTTCCTGCCCTGGGAGGGGAGCACGGAGGCGGGGGGCATGGACAGATGCTGCAGCCAGCGCCCCTCTACCCCCCTCCTCCACACGCACACACACACACACACACACACACACACACACACACGCACACACACACACACATTGGGAGTCGTCAGCGCCCTCTCCGAGCCCCGCAGATGGCTCCGCCCGGGGGCTGCGCCTCTGCTGATGGCGGTGAAACCATGTGCTGCGGTGGCTCCTGCCGGCGGCGGGCGGGGGCCGAGGAGCCGCTCACGCAGAGCGCCAGCTGCCGGGACAGATGTTCCTCTAAGCACTTTACTTTGGGGTCATTAACGCGGGGCGGGGGCGGGGGGAGATGTCCCGCGATTCAGAGATTGTGCTGACGCCGAGCTCCAGCCGCAGCTGCCGGCTGGGCGGGCGCCTCGGGGCTGATCCGGAACAACCACGTTTCCTTCCCATCAGCTCGTCCGCCGCCGGCGTCTGCAGACGGAGCTCGGGAGCCGCTCGATGGGGGTGAGCCTCAGACTCGGGGTGCGCGCCCCTCGAGGCACCGGGGATCCGACGGCTGTGTACACGCAGCTGGGGACCCTGGACCAGCCCGGGCTCACCTTCCCCATCCCTCCCCGCCCGAGGGCTGTGCTGAAGCCTGGTGAGGTTCCTTAGTGCAAGACCAGCGGTTCTCAACCTGTGGGTCGAGACCCCTTTGGGGGTCGAACGACCCTTTCACAGGGGTCGCCTAAGACCCTCGGAAAACACAGACACGCTTCAGACGGGAGCCCGGCTGTTCGCAAGACCCAACCTGCCAGGGAGGCCGATCCCTCGGTGCGTTTTTCAATAAGAATTTTTCAAAACAGCCGAGACCGGTGTGGCTCAGTGGATAGAGCGTCGGCCTGCGGACTGGAAGGTCCCAGGTTCCATTCCAGTCGGGGGCATGTGCCTTGGTTTCGGGCACATCCCCACTGTGGGGAGTGCAGGAGGCGGCTGATCGATGTCTCTCTCTCATCGATGTTTCTGACTTTCTATCCCTCTCCCTTCCTCTCTGTGAAAAAAATCAATAAAATATATTTTTTTTAAAAAAGAATTTTTCGAAATGAAATGCTCTGTGGCTCCGTCTGGGGCCGGGCATGGGGTGGGGGAGGAGGGGAGGTTACGGTTGGGAAGAAGCCTGCTGGTGGGTGCAGTGTGGCCGTGCCATAGCTCTGGGCGGGAGATTTCCCTCCCTCACCCCGGGAGGAAGAGGAGGGGAAGATGGTGCAGGGGAGGAGGAGAGGGGAGGGGAGAGTGGGGTGCAGCTGGTCTAGGCGCCTGAACCCTCTGCACGGCCCCGCCCCGGCACCCGGGCTGTGTAGGTGTGTGTTCCTCCTCTAGTTGATTCCGATACCGAAACCAGCGTCTGGCGGCGACCACATCCTCTGATGGCGGGTCGGGGAAGTGTATTCGAGGAGGCTCCGAGGGCACTCTGAACCCCCAGGGAGGTAGCTGTGCACCTCACTCTCCTTTCCGTGTCTCCGAGGTGTCAGCTCGCCTGCAAGGGGCCCAACTTCCCCACCCGGGAGGGCTCAGGAGGGCGGGGGACCCAGGCCAGGCAGGGGGTCAGGAGGAGAGGGAGGGACACACAGGATGAAGCAGCCACGGAAATCATTTCATGGCTGGGGGTCACCACCCCATGAGGAGCTGTCTCTTAAAGGGTCTCGGCCTTAGGAAGGTGGAGAACCGCTGCTCTAGGGGAAGGGACTGCCACCTTCCTTGGGCTTTGCCATCCCTTTTATTCTGGTTTGGGAGACACCCTTTGCCCTGAAGCAGGCCATTCCACTCACAAGGAGATGATCTTTATCAGTCAGGATGGACATGAGTATTTGATGGGGACGTTCACTGTCTCCATGAGAGAGGGGTGGCTGGCTCGGACCTTTCAGAGCTTCCAGGTGGACCAGCCGTCCGGGTTCCTCGTCCGCACTTTCTATTCCTGAGACCTTGATAGGTTTCCGGCAGCTGGGGGTGATGGACGGGAGCAATGGGCTGTTTCCATGGGCTCTTTTTTTTTTTTTCTTCTTCTTTTAAAATATATTTTATTGATTTTTCACAGAGAGGAAGGGAGAGGGATAGAGAGCTATAAACATCAATGAGAGAGAGACATCCATCAGCCGCCTCCTGCACGCCCCACAGTGGAGATGTGCCCGCCACCAACGCACATGCCCCCGACCGGAATCGAACCGGGGACCTTTCAGTCCGCAGGCCGACGTTCTATCCACTGAGCCACACCGGTCTTGGCTCCGTGGGCTCTTTAGAGAGTAAGGTGGGCGCTGGCCGCCTCTGGCGCCTCTGACCCCGAGAGGCCCACCGCCGGCCAGGCCGTTCCGTCTCCTCCGTCTTGTACGTCCGTCCCGCCCGTGTTCCTCACGCTTCTGGCCGTCCCGCCCGTGTTCCTCACGCTTCTGGCCGCGGCCCCCGCCGTGCCCCCTGCTTCTCCGGGAAGGCGCGGTGCCTCCCAGCCGGCGGCCGTGCGGGCGAGTGAGCTCCGACGAGCGTGGAATTTTCCGGAGCCGGAAGCCTCCGCTGCTGCCAGTGCCTGGGGCCGCGCACGACGCCGGAGGGCGCCCGCCTCCGAGCAGCAGAAGCGAGATATTCCCGTCCCCGTCCCGCGGAGCCGGGGTTTGTGTTTTCACTTGTGAGTTGGTTTTTTTTTTTTTTTTTTTGGCAGCTATTTTGGGCTGTTGCGGAGCTGCGATGAGAAACATTATGTCCGCGCCTTTGCGGAAGGAGGGGACGATAAAAATAAAAGCGATCGGAGCGTTCGTACGGGGTGTTTTTTTTTTTTTTTAAATTTGCTACCCACCGGGGTTTGACAGGCCCGTGTGGGGGTGGCGGAGGGGAGGTGTCTCTCCCGCTGCTGTTCCAGGGACGAGTTCCCCTTTCCCCCGAGTTTGTGTTTTTGTGTTGTTTTTTGTGAGTGTGTGTGTGTTTTTATATTTTCATTAATTTTTCACAGAGAGAAAGGGAGAGGGATAGAGAGTCAGAAACATCGATGAGAGAGAGGAACATCAATCAGCCGCCTCCTGCACGCCCCCCACTGGGGATGTGCCCGCAACCAAGGTACATGCCCTTGACCGGAATCGAACCCGGGATCCTTCAGTCCGCTGGCCGACGCTCTATCCACTGAGCTACTCTGGTTTCGGCAACCGCTGCTGATTTTGATGTTTCTCCAAAAGCAAGACCGTGTCTTCTATTCATGTTTGCTCCCCAAGAGGCGCCAGGTCTTATGTTCGGGGGGACGTCTTATTTCTCCACGGAGAAGAAGACGGTGCACATTGATTGTTGAATGAAAAAAGGACATTGGCTCCCTGTCTACGGGATGGTGGTCGTTGTCGTCACCAACCAGCTCCCCGAGGGGCCGCAGCGCCGCCGGCCCCGGAGCCGGAGGGGACGCCCTGAGCCCGCGTGGCCCCACTGCCAGCCCCGCCGGCCGCTCCGGCCGAGGAAGAGGCGAGCGTCCGTGCTGGCGGGTGTTTGTACAGACAATGGCGCCTGATGCGACGGCTCCAATCACTGCCATTGTCCCGCGTGCGAATGGCTTGTGAGCTCTCGCGTCTGCGGCTCCCAGAGCGGCCACGTCAGCCTCCGGCCGGGGCAGGGAGAGGAGGTTTAGGGAAACAACGTCTCAGCCTTCACATGCGAACATCCTACCTGCCCCTCTCGCTGTGGCTGTGCCCGGGGTGGGTGCTGTGACTGTCCACGCTGGTCACAGCCTTTGGCGCCGCCGTGGAGGGGGCAGGACACAGCGGAGGCGTCTCTCTGTTCTCTCTGAGCCGTGCCGACCGGGAAGAGCCGTGTCCTGCGACAATCCCGGGAGGAGAGCAGGAGAGGAGGAGAGGGAAATCCGTTGGTGCACCACCACCACCATGTGCAGGGATTATCATGCACACGGGTCATCATGCACATGGTCATCAGGAGCAGGGTCATCCTGCACACAGATCATCAGGCACACTTGTCATCATGCACACAGATTATTATGCACATGGATCATCGTGCACACGTATTATCATGCACATGGGTCATCATGCACACAGGTCATCATGCACACAGATCATCAGGCACACTTGTCATCATGCACACAGATTATTGTGCACATGGATCATCGTGCACACATATTATCATGCACATGGGTCATCATGCACACAGGTCATCATGCACACAGATCATCAGGCATACTTGTCACCATGCACACGGGTCCTCAGGTGTGTGTGAACAGCCGGGGGGCGGCGTGGTGGCATCTAAACCCTCCGCAGGTGCTTCCCGTGGGCTCAGAGCTGGGCCCGCACCTGCCACTCAGGCCCTGGGGCGTGGGCCCAGGTGCAGGGGCCGGGCTGTGGGAAGCGGGGGACGGGGGTGAGGGGGATCGGTGACCCCTCTGTCCGTGGGCCCCGTGGCCGCGTCTCGATGCTCAGACTGTGCGTGTGAGGCGGACGGGGGCTCCACGGCCACACGCGGTGGACAGAGTGGAGGGAGCGGAGGGCGGGGTGGGGGTGGGGGGTGTATTCTCTGTTTGTCTGTCACCGCGGGACCTGTGGTCGCCTCGCCTGCACACGCCGGGGGATGTGCCTGCGTGGACCCGCTGCCGGCACAGCCTGCGCCGAGCGGCCTGCCGGCGGGGCCTGTGGGTGCGGTTTTCCCCACACAGAGGCCCCCGTCCATCCATTCACAGCGCGCCCCCCACGTTCCCGGCCCCGGCCCCCGACACCCCTGTAACCCGGCGGCCGGCCATCCTCCGAGGGGCCCCTGAGTGGAGAGGGGGCAGCCGGGCTGAGGACACCAGCCCCCACCCCACCCCACCCCACCCCACCCCACCCCTGTGCACGAATTCCGTGCACCGAGCCTCTGGCATCACCACAGAGAGGAAGAGGAGGAAAAGGAAGGTCACCTGCCATTCCTTCGCCAAACCCGGAGCAGAGCGGGTGCGGGGGACGGAGCTGCCTGGGGTCCTGGAAGGGCTGGAGCCCCCTCCCCTGGAGCCGCTTACGGCACGGGCACTGCCCCCGGGGAGCCGGCGGGGAGGGGGGTGCAGCCTCAGTTTCTCTCTCTGGCCCCGCGGCGGCTCCGGGAATCACCGCGTCCTCTGGGGACCCCGGCGGCCGTGCTCCTGGGACCGTGCTCACCTCACAGCTCGGCTCGCCCTGTCTCCGCACGCCCGTGTGCCGCCGTAGGTGTGCCGCCCGCCGCCGCGGGGAGAGGCGGGACAGACGGGCCGGGCGGCCCTGGCGCGCTCCCGGCGGTGGGGAGCCATGTTGGATGTAGAGGCGGGAGGCAGCCTGTGGGACCCGCTCCCCCGCACAATATGGCTCCCCATATGGACGGCCACCCGCCCGCCCGCCCAGGAGCGGAAACACACGGAGCAGATGCCCCCCGAGAGCGAGCGGCACCCCCACCCGGTACCTGCGCCCGGAGAGAGGGTTCCAGCTGGCGCCCAGCCCGCCCGGAGCACGGGACGCGGCTGGGACACAGAGGAGGAGGAGAGCGAGTGAGTGAGCGAGCCAAGGCGGAGGAGGCTCCCGAGGTGGCGGCGAGGGCCCCCCCACACCCCTGTGCCGAGGGCGCTGAACCCCAGCACAGCTCCCCCACCTGGAGCTGGAGCTGGAGCCCGGCCGGGGCCTCCCAGGTCAGGGGCGGGGGGCAGGGTTCACGGGTGAGTCCCCGAGCCTGGTCTCCTCCTGAGACAGCGCGGGGAGGAGCCCTGGCCCACAGTGTGGCCCCGTGGATGGAGTATCGGCCTGGGGTCCGAAGGGTCCCGGGTCCGATTCCAGTCCAGGGCACGTGCCTCCGATGCAGGCTCCTCCCCAGCCCTGTCCGGCCGGGGCTCGAGCAGGAGGCAGCCGGGCGATGTGTGTCCCCCCATCGCTGCTCCTCACGGGACCTCGGTCCCTCTCGCCTGCTGCGCTGGGTGTGCATGCACAGCCGAGCACCTGCTGGGTCCCCCACACCTGCCGGTCCCCCTGCACCTGCACCTGTGGGGCCTGCCTGCACCTGCCAGACCTCCCCACCTGACAGCCCCCCCACCTGACAGCCTCCCACACACACCTGCCGGGCCCTCTCGATGCCACCACAGGGGCCAGGGTTCCTTGCTGAGGCCGGTCCGTGGCTGGTGCTTCAGACACAGTGTCAGAGGCTGAGCCGGGGCGGGGTGGAGGGGGAGGTCCGAGCACCCCGTGCCCGGCGGCCTCTCCCGGGACCACAGCTGGATGCACCCCGCGTGGCGCGATCCGGCGGCCGCCATCTGCACCCCCCCGCGCCCCCTCCCCCCCCCGCGGCACAGAGCGAGGAGAAAATAGCGCCCACGTCCCCCGCGCCAGCTGTCCTCGCACCCGGGGCGCGGACGCTCCCCTAAAAATAAAGTGCGAGGAAAGTGGCGCCTTCCCACCCAGAGAGCCGGGGGGAGGGTGGGAGCGGGGACGGGCCGGGACCTCGGTGCCGTGTGGCCCCCAGCTGCACGCAGGGCAGATTCCGGGGACACAGCACCGCAGCCCCTGCGTGCACAGCTGGAGGAGAGGTGACGGCCCAGCGTGCACCGCTGCAGCCCTGGGGATGGGGCACCAACAGCACCTCAGCTCCTGCTCCTCCCTCATGCTCCCCCTCCCTCTCCGTCTCTCCGGTTACCCGGGGCCCATGCCCTTCTAAGAGGCTCCCCCGCCGTGTCACATCCAGCACTTTGCAGGTGTGATGTTCCTTTTGCACGTATTTCCCCAAACTCCACGTCCAAAACCGCCCCCACCCCAGGGACGCTGCGGCTGCTGAAAACAGACCCAGAGACAAGGACACCCCAAAACCCCCAGTCACCCCTCCCCCCGGGCACCCTCAGTCCCGCCAAGCCTGGCTGAGCCCGTTCAGGGGCGAGCGCTGCCCTGGACCCTCGGGGACCCTCTCCTTCCCTCCGTCCCCACCCACCCGGGGGCCGGCGGCACCTCGCAGCCCGTTTGCAGACGGGACCGCAGCGCTGCGGGCAGAGAGGCCAGGCTGATGGGCAGCGGGCGGCGAGCCGAGCGACCGCGGGCAGCGTGGCCACTGCGTCCCTGCGGCTTCGGGGCGAGAGGCGGGCCGACGCCCCCATCCTCGGGACACCCCGAGCCCGCCGGCACAGGGGCGCCTCTGCACACACGTGGTGAAGCGGCCGCAGAACGTGCCGTGGGCATTACACGGGCATCGGCCAGCTCCACAGCGCGGGCACATGCCGGCTGTTTCATCACGGAGCGGGCAGACCTGCGTCCTGGCCTCCGCCACGCCGGAGGTGGAGGGACCAGACACGCCCCCCGCCGTGCGGTGCCGGCTCGAGGCTGAGTCCACTGGGCACTGCCAGCCTCCGGAGGCTCTTTGGGGAGAGGCTGGGTGCGGGGAGGGTGACCGGGATGGAGGCCTCCTCGCTGCTCGCTGCGGGGCCCTGGGCTGGACCCGGGCGGGAGGCCAGGGCAGGGTGGAGGGGAGTGGGAAATGGAGGGGGGTGGGGGATGGAGGGGGTTGTGGGGTGGAGGTGAGTAGGGGTGGGGGCTGGAGTGGGTGGAAGAAAGGAAAGGAACCGGGAGCCCGCCTTCTTGCCCACTGTCCTCGCCAGCTGTCCATCACTGGACACCCTCCAGAAGGGGCCTCACATGCACACACACAGAGATATGCACACACTCACAGACACACACGCACACACTCTCTTATTCACACACTCACACTCACGCACACACATGTACACATGCACACACACATGCTCACACACACTCTCACACCTGGGCGCGCGCACACACACGCTGGATCCCCAGAAGCCCCTCTCCGATGCTCGGTCAGTGCTCTCAGCAGCTGTGAGGCGGAGGGGACTGGCCTAAGGGTGTGGTTTCCATGGCAACTGCCTCGGTGACCGCAGAGAAAGGACGGGAACGGGGAGCCCGCCTTCTTGCCCGCTGTCCCTGCCGGGCGTCCACCGGGGGTCACCCCCCCAGCGGGGCCTGCGGGGCGGCTGAACGGGGCGGGAGCGGGGGGCTCTGCTGCCCGCACCTGTTCTCGCTGGAGCAGGGCCGGCCAGGGACCGGGGCGGCTCCAGGTGGCAGCGAACCAAGAGGGGGAGCTGCGCCCCGACGGTCTGTGCAGGTGGCGGTGCGGGAAGTTTCCTTTGAGCCATCGTCGCTTCTGGGCGGCCGGGCCGGGCTGCGAGCGGGGAGGCCCATCCGGGTCCTGTTTCCCGAGGGCTCGGGGCCGGGCTGTGGGGGCAGCGTGGGTGTCCCTCCCTCCGGGGAGGGGGGCGCGGAGCCGGGCGGGCGGCCGGGCAGGGACAGGTGCGGGGACAGAGGGACAGAGGGACAGGTGCGGGGCGCTGTGGCCGGTGCGGACCTCGGGGCGGGGCGGGCGGCGCTGTCCGTGGTGCTGGCCGAGGGCCGGGGCCCGTCCTTCCCTGGTTCCGGGCTTGTCTGTCTGTCTGTCTGGTTTGGGCGTCGCAGGTCCCACGCCGTCCCGACCAGGTGACGAGGAAAACACGCCCCGCGGAGGCCGGTGTGGCTCAGTGGATAGCGCGTCGGCCTGCGGGCTGAAGGGTCCCGGGTTCGATTCCGGTCAAGAGCATGTGTATTGGTTGTGGGCACATCCCCAGTGGGGGGCGTGTAGGAGGCGGCTGATCCATGTCTCTCTCTCATCG
>PVJN01039474.1:0-19777 GCA_004026805.1 Lasiurus borealis
CCTTGCCTTCCAGTCGGCCCCGCCCTCCACGGCCCCCGGGTCTCACGTGACTGGGTAATCGCTGGAGCGGTCCTTGTGCGCACCCGCCCGCAGTGCCTCTAGACCGCTGCCTTTCCAGCTCCCCTGCTCCCCTGTGTACCAGGACCACACGAGTCTAGGTCTCCAGGGTTTCGCCCGAAACAGGGGCCCAGTGGACTCAGAAGTGGCGCAGTTGGGAGGGTCTGTCTCCCGCCCAGTAGCAAAAGCCAGCGGCAGAATCAGCAATCTGTCCTCAGTGTGGCCCGGGCGCCCTGTGTGTGCGCGTGCGTGACCGGGACCAGACCCTCCTATCTTTTGCGACTGCCCTAAATTTCCCTGCACTTCTCCCTTTTCACAGTCCAAACTCCCCCCGTATGAGTTTCAGCTGGATCTGGGGTTTAGTGTCGTAGGATAAGGGGTTTAATGCCGTTGGGGGTCTCCGTTTCCCTCCCGTCAGAGAAAGCCAGCCAGGTACTCGGGCACTCGCTCTCTCAGCACTCCCGTCTCCGTACCTCAGCTTTTTGCAGTTCCTCTGGGTGTCTGTGAGCCCCTCTCTTTCCTTCTAGCTGTAGAACTTCCACTCAGCCAGCTTTCCTGTGGTTCTGGATGATGTCTGTTCTGTCTTTTAGTTGTAGTTTTGAAATTGTTGTGCGAGGCAACAGTGTAGGTGTTTACCTATGCCGCCATCTTGGCTCCTTCCTTGAAATCATTTTAAAAAATAATTAGCCAAAACCGGTTTGGCTCAGTGGATAGAGCATCGGCCTGAGGACTAAAGGGTTCCGATTCGATCCTGGTCAAGGCATGTACCATGATTGCGGGCACATCCCCAGTAGGGGATGTGCAGGAGGCAGCTGATCAATGTCTCTCTCTCATCGATGTTTCTAACTCTCCCTTCTTCTCTGTAAAAAATCAATAAAATATATTTAAAAAAATAATTACATTTACATTAGCATCAAACAGAATAAAACATTCAGAAAAAAAATATTCACAAAAACTTCAAGACATAGATACTAAGAAACTTCAAAACAATATTGAAGTAAATTGAAGAAGATTTATGTAAATGGCAACACTCCTCAAATTGATCTACAATTTGAATGTTTCAAAGCAATCTTTATCAAAATCCCTACTGCCATTCTGGCAAAAATTGACAAGCTGATTCCTGAATTCATATACACTGAGTGGCCAGATTATAATGATCTCAGAACACATAATAATTTGGTTAGAGGAAATGCCCAAATTCATGTACCGGGCCTCTATAATATAACCAAATTATATATATATATTAGAGAGGCCCGGTGCATGAATTTGTGCATGGGTGGGGTCCAGCCAGCCTGGTCAGGGGGAAGGGGCATGGGCAGTTGGCTGGCCTGCCTGCTGGTCAAACTCCTGGTAGAGGGGACAATTTGTATATTAGTCTTTTATTTTATAGGATATACACTGAGTGTATAGATCATAATAATCTGGCCACTCAGTATAGATATACAAAGGAACAAAAATATCTAAAATTATATTAAAAAAATTAAAGTTTGAGGAATCAAGCTTTCTGATTTCAAAACTGACTGTAAAGTTATACCAATGAAAACTGTATGGTCCTGGTATAAGGATAGCCATATAATAATAAAATATAATTGAGAGTATAGAAATAAGCCTACATGTTTATAGTCATTTGATTTTCAATAAGGCTACTAAGACCATTAAATGGAGAAATAGTCTATTCAATGAATTGCTCTGACAACAGAATTCCACATTCAAATATTGGAATTTAAAACGCCAACTCACACTATATACAAAAATTAACTCCAAATGGATCAAATGCCCACCTTTAAGTGTAAAAGTATAAAATTTATTTTTTATAAAGTATAGGTATAAATCTTTGTGACTTTGGATTAAGCGTTTCTTAAAGATTTTTTAAAATTGATTTTTAGAGAGAGTGCAAGGGAAAGAGGGAGAGAGGAAAAAATATTGATATGAGAGTGCAACATTGATCGGCTACCTCCTGTATAACTTTCCATCAAACTGGGCATGTGCTCTAACCAGGTACCAAACTAGCAACCTTCTGATGCATGGGAGGGTGGCCAACCAACTAAGCAGGACAAGCTTTTTTTTTTTTAATTTTGCAGAAAAAAAAAAAGGAAAAACTAAATTTGACTGTATCAAAGTCAATAATTTTAGTATTTCAAAAGATATCATCACACAAAGGGCAAAAAGAACAAAATAATTCAGTGTTTTACTTAAATTTTATAATATTTAAAAATAATACATACAGAAAACAACAACACTAAATTTTAGTAACAGTTAAATTTTATATTAATTTCAATAACAAGTAAAATGCCTACCATGTTGTAGAGGTTATTAAGAATATCTAATTGATATCTATCCAGTATACTTTATTCATAGTAATTCATATTCATTAAACAGTAATTCATGTCATAATGAAGGTACTTTTTAATTTAAGTTAGTAGCACAGCAATGTCTTCTGGTACAGTTGAAGGACATTCTGATAAGTAGCTTGGTGTGAGTGCCACACAACTAGATTGGTGATGCTAAATTGTCC
The DNA here is from genome assembly GCA_004026805.1 of Lasiurus borealis. Lineage (NCBI taxonomy): Eukaryota > Metazoa > Chordata > Mammalia > Chiroptera > Vespertilionidae > Lasiurus > Lasiurus borealis. Next base: position 2,573 of record PVJN01039474.1, read on the forward strand.
TATCTCTTCTGGATCTATGGGACATTTCCAATGAAAATTAGAATTTGAGGAGTCCACGAAGCTCTCAGTTTTAGGAGTACACACAACAGGCATATTATTCTAATACCCAAACATTATCTTTATATTTTTGTTGTATATAATTTATTTTCTATCTTATCACATGGCTGAGTTTAAAATGATTAACAGTTGGTAAACTAAGTCAAGGAAGGTCTGGACTGTGAACCCAGAAGTCCATCTATAGGTGCTAGGAACTGGGGAGAAGGTTTTAGTAGAGTTAGGTAATTAAACTCTCTACTATGTACAATAGGTAATGCACGGGATATAGAATTACAAGTCCTGGGTTTAAATAAAAATCCTTGTACTGATTTGCTATGAAACAATGGATATATTAGTGTGATGGTTAAGAGAGAAGGAATTATAACAGACTACTTAATGTTCAAGTATTGCCTCTATATGATTTTGGCAAGTTGCATGACTGCTATGTGCCCCAATAGGTATGATGATGATAATAGTACCTACTTATCACAATTGTGAATATTAAATGGGATTACATGCATGAAACACAGAGATCAGTCCTAGCCAGTTTGGCTCAGTGGATAGAGCATTGGCCTGTAGAAGACAGGATACTGATTATGATTCTGGTTAAGGGCACATACCTTGGTTTCAGGCTCAATCACTGGTCCTGGGGCAGGGGGGTGTGCAAAAGGTAACCAATTGATGTTTCTCTTTTACATCAACATTTCTTTGTCTTTCCCTCTCTCTTCCACTCTCTCTAAAAATCAATGGAAAAATATCCTTAGGTAAGGATTAAAACACACACACACAAACAAACATACAGATCAATGTCTAGTACATTCTGTTCAATATTATATGTTATTATTATTGCCATTTATTTAATAATGGAATAACAGCTTGTCTATTCCTAGGCTGGTGCCAGTATTAAATTATATATTTATATATGCACTTGTCAACATTCATTATGTACATTCTATATGGTATCATTTAAAACACAGTATTTCTATATCAGGATGATACAGAAACATCTTCAAAAAGCTTACAATTTGGTATAGGAGATAAACATAAATTGGTAGAATGTGTTATAGGAAGTTGCCACATGCTAAAACAGGTAGAGATGACATACTTCGTGCATTCAGGGGAAGAAATGATCACTTTCCACTAGAGCTATCAGTAGGGTCTGGATAGATGTGCTAACCTTTACTTCAGGGCCTAAAGGGAAGTTAGGATTTGGAGATGAAAAATATGGAAGAATAGGCAAATCCATTTCTGGTGTCAGGCAGTATGAGGAGAAGTATGAAGGTAGTTAAGACTAGCCATGTACATAAAACTATCATAAACTGGAAAGTGCTCATCTCCACATTTTAAGTCGTGAAACTCCTGGCTGTCACAGAAAAACATTCATATATATTATCGCTCTCTGAGACACATAGGAAACCACAGTATTGCACAGTAATTTTTAACAAGAGAGCTTAGGCCTGTGCATGAGGCATACTCAAATAGTAACAGCGTGTCATCAACCCAGACCTAACCCAGTTTGCCTCTGTTAACTGGGCCAATTCCCACAGTAGAGAGCAAGATGAGAATCTGCTGACCTGCACACTAGCCGTTGCCCACTCAGGTACATTAAAAGATGGGCATCCGTTTTCAGTATTCCTAGCTGAGCTCTAGTTCACATTAGAGAGGAGAGAAAACTGCAGCCACTGTGTTTCTTGGCAAGCTGCTTGAATAAAAATAGAGATCTGCTGAGTAAGTGTTCACTATATCTGCAGACATTTCCCAGCTGGGGAAACAGACTTTTTTTTTTTTTCCCTTAATTTCTCCCCTTTTGAATATGTACTTAAATTAGCCCCTCAACTGTTTCTCTCTCACAAATAAAGTAATTCTTTGAATTAGTCATCTAAAAAATATATTCATACTTATATATGCTTTGAATTGTATATTTGTTCCTATTTAACTGTACATCCTAAAATATCTGATTTTCTAAAAATACATAAAATAAGGCATTCATGTATTTGTCTTTGAATCTATATATCAAGTCAGTTTTTTTTTTTATTAAAGAAAGGGAACCTGAGTTCATTACATCATTATTTAATAAATGCATTCTGAAACCACTGAAGATTTATTATTACCTAGAAAGATTTTAGAGAGCAAGTATACTATTTTATTCATTCAACAAATACTCTTAGGCTCTGTTCTAAGCACTCTACATGTATTAAAGTTCTTAATCCTAAAAGTAGCCCTATGAGGTTGGTTCTATTATTAGTTTCATTTGGCTGTTGAGGAAATTGAGGCACAGTGATATTATATAACTTGCTTAAGGTCATCAGCAAGTATGTGTCCTGTGGCCATGATATTCACCACTATACACTGCAACTTCCCTGTACAACTGTGATTTTAAGAACCAGTATATGGATATTTTTGGGAGAATCCAAGATGGCAGCATAGGTAAACACCTACACTGCTGCCTCACACAACAATTTCAAAACTACAACTAAAAGACAGAACAGACAGCATCCAGAACCACAGGAAAGCTGGGTGAGTGGAAATTCTACAATTAGAAGGAAAGAGAGGGATTCACAGAGACCCAGAGGAGCTGCAAAAAGCTGAGGTACAAAGACGCGCATGGAGAGAGCAGGTGCCAGAGTACCTGGCTGGCTTTCTCTGGTGGGAGGGAGAGAGAGACTCCCAACTGCATTGAACCCCTTATCCTTTGGCACTGAACCCCAGGTCAAGGCAAGACTCATATGGGGGGAGTTTGGACTCTGAAAAGGGAGAAATACTCAGAAATTTATGGGAGTCGCAAAAAGGCAGAAGTCTGGTGGTGCGCACAGCACTGCATGCAGAAGACTGACTGCTGATTGTGCTGCTGGCTTTCCTGAGTGGGCAGGAGACAGAGTCTTGCAACTGTGCCACTTCTAACACCACTAACACCCAGTTTTGGGTGAAACCCTAGGGACCCAGACTCATATGGTCCCAGAGTTCTGGGGAGCTGGAAAGGCAGCAGTCTAGAGGCACTGCTCCTCACACAGGGACCACTCCAGCTATTACCCAGAGAAGTGAGACCCAGGGGATGTGGAGGGTGGGGCCAAATGGAAGGCAAGGCAGTCTGTTAAGCCCTGAGACTCCACCCATCCCAAGCGAAACAGAGAGGCTTTTGCAGTTTTGCAAGTATTGCATCATAAGGCTGAATCCAACACAGAAGTTCTCCTGGCATAGTGAAAATGCAGAGACAAAGGAAGAGGTCACAAACAAAAGAAATGGAGGAAAACAAATGATTGGATATACAGTTCAAAACCCCGGTAATAAGGTTTTTCAAGAATATCCTAGAAAAGATGGATAAATTTAGTGAGACCCAAGAGATGAAAAAGGACCAACTAGAGATGAAAAAGGACCAACTAGAAATTAAACATACACTGACTGAAATAAAATATATATATATATATATATATATATATATATATATAGAGAGAGAGAGAGAGAGAGAGAGAGAGAGAGAGAGAGAGACCTAACAGCAGACTAAAGGAACACAAGAATCAAGTCAAAAATTTGAAATATAAAGAATCAGAAAACACTCAACTGGAAAAGCAAGAAGAAAAAAGAATCCAAAAATGTGAAGATAATATAAGGAGCCTCTGGGGCAGCTTCAAGCGTACCAACATCAGAATTGTGGGGGTGCCAGAGGAAGAGAGAGAACAAGATACTGGAATACCATTTGAAGAAATAATGACTAAAAACTTCCAACATCTGGTGAAAGAAATAGACTTATGAGTCCAGGAAGCACACAGAACCCCATATAAAAGGAATCCAAAGAGGACCACACCAAGACACATCATAATTAAAATACCAAGAGCAAAAGACAAAGAGAATATTAAAAGCAGCAAGAGAAAAAGAGTTAATTACCTACAAGGGAACACCCATATCATTGTCAGCTGATTTCTCAACAGAAACTATGCAGGCCAGACAGGAATGGCAAGAAATATTCAACTTGATGAATAGCAAGAACCTACCACCAAGAATACCCTATCCAGCAAAGCTATCATTCAGAATTGAAGGGCAGATAAAGAGCTTCACAGATAAGAAAAATCTAAAGGAGTTCATCAACTCCAAACCAGTATTATATGAAATGCTGAAAGGTACTCTTTAAGAAGAGAAAGAAGAAAAAGTTTAAAGATAAAAAGGGTATGAACAACAACTACATATCTATCAACAAGTGAATCTAAAAACTAAGTGAATTAAAAATCTGATGAACAGAATAAACTGGTGAATATAATAGAATCAGGAGCACAGAAAGGGAGTGGACTGATAATTCTCAGGGGGAAAGGGGTGAGGGGGGGTGCAGGGAGATACTGGACAAAAATCATACACCTATGGATGAGATCAATGGGTCAGGGAGGTAAGTGTAGAGGGAGGGGTGGGAGCCGGGTGGAGGAGAGCTATGAGGGGAAAAAAAGAGAAACAAATGTAATAATATGAATAATAAAGATTTAATTTTTAAAAAAGAACCAGTATATGTTCACATTTACAAAACAAGAAATATCCACTTCCAAATGGGACTATCTTTTCAGATTTTCTGCATTTTTTTTCTATTGTCCTAGTTTAGAAAAAAAACAAAACAAAACAAACAAACAAAAAACAAACACTAAGCTTTGTGCTTAGTGATATTATGCCTCATAGGAGAGAGTTGAAATGCTTTTTCCTCCATGTAATAGTACAATTAATGCAATCTAAAGTAACATCAGCCCCCAAACTGAGAATAGTATTGGAGCTAAGGAGGAGGTTATCACATAAATTTAATAAGATAAGGGTTTGTTCCTGTCATGCAGAGGACAATTTATTCATATTAGCTAAGTTAAAAGGGATGGCAATATATGGTTTCTTCAATCAGATAGGTTCTTTAGCTTCCAAAAAAAAAAAAAAACCCATTCATTTACCCAAATATTTATATTTGGATGCAACATGTTTAATATCCTTTTTAATTATCATGACAGCTGCTAGAGATGTCAAGCTGGTATAATATAAGCATTTCATTGTGTTGATCAGTGAGAATTTTTCCCTTTTATTTAGTATTAATTTTTTAAGTTTTACTTTTTTAAAATGTGTTACATGTGTACATATCTTCCCATTGCTCCCCATTCCCATGCATGTGTCTTGTGTCCACTGGTTGTGCTTATATGCATGCATACAAGTCCTTTGGTTGATCTCTTATCTACACCACCTCACCCTAATTTCCTTCTGTAGTTTGACAGTCTGATGCTTTACTCCCTCGGTATCTATCTTTTTGTTCATCAGTTTATAATGTTCTTTATTATCCATAAATGATTGAGGTCATGTGGTATTTTTGTCAATTATTGGCTTATTTCACTTAGCATAATGCTCTCCAGTTCCATCCAGGTTGCTGCAAATGGTAAGAATTCCTCCTTTTTGATGGAAGCATAGTATTTCATTGAGTAAATGTACCATGGTTTTCTGACCCACTCATCTGCTGATGGGCATCTATGCTGCTTCCAAATTTTCACTATTGTAAGTTGTGCTGCTATGAACATCGGGGTGCATAAATCCTTTCTGATTGGTGATTCCAGTTCCTTGGGATATATTCCTAGGAGTGGGATTACAGGGTGAAATGGGAGTTCCATTTTTAGGTTTTTGAGGAAACTCCATACTGTTCTCCACAGTGGCTGCACCAGTCTGCATTCCCACCAGCAGTGCACAAGGGTTCCTTGTTCTCCACATCTTTGCCAATACTTGTCATTTGTGGATTTCTTGATGATTGTCATTCTGACAGGTGTGAAATGGTATCGCATTGTCGTTTTGTTTTGCATCTCTCAGATAATTAATTACTTTGAGCATGTTTTAATGTGTCTCTTGGCCCTCTGTCTGCATTTGAAAAGATTCTGTTTAGGTTCATTGCCCATTTTTTAATTGGATCGTTTATCTTCCTTTTATTAAGTTGTATAAGTTGGCTGTAGATGTTGGAGATTAAACCTTTATCAATGATAACATTTGCAAATATGCTCTCCCATACAGTGGGCTTCTTGTTGTTTTGTTGATGGTTTCTTTTGCTGTGCAAAAGCTTTTTATTTTGATGTAGTTCCAGTTGTTTATTTTCGCTTTAACTTCCATTACCCTAAGAGCAGTATCAGTGAAGGAGTTCCTTTGGCATATGTCTGAGATTTTGCTGCCTGTGGATTCCTCTAGTATTTTTATGGTTTCCCATCTTATGTTTAATTCTTATATCCATTTTGAGTTTATTTTTGTGTATGGTTTAACTTGGTAGTCTAGTTTCATTTTTGTGTGTGTATCTGTCCAATTTTCCCAATACCATTTATGAAGAGACTGTCTTGACTCCATTGTATGTTCCTGCCTCCTTTGTAAAATATTAATTGAGCATAGTGGTTTGGGTGGATATCTGAATTCTCTATTCTATTTTATTGTCTATATGTCTGTTTTTGTGCCAGTGGCAGGCTGTTTTGAGAACAGTGGCTTTGTGATACAGCTTGAAATCTGAGATTGTGATCCCACCTACATTATTCTTCTTTCTTAGGATTGCTGTGCCTATTTAGGGTCTTTTTTTGTTCCAGAATCAGTGGTTCTCAAGTATATGAATATTATTTTCGTGTAATGCCACGGCCCTTTAATGCAGTTCCTCATGTTGCTACACGAAAATAATTTTATGGTTGGGGGTTACCACAACATGAGGAACTGCATTAAAGGGACGTGGCATTAGGAAGGTTGAGAACCACTGTTCCAGATGAATCTTTGGAATGTTCTTTCTAGTTCTGTGAAATATGCCATTGGTATTTTAATGGGGAGTGCATTGAATCTATAAATTGCTTTGGGTAGTATGGAAATTTTTATGATGTTGATTCTCCAAATCCATGAGCATGGTATCCTCTTCCATCTGTTTACTTCTTCTTCTGTCTCTTTTTCCAGTGTCCTGTGGTTTTCTGCATATAGGTACTTTTCTAAAAATTATATTTAATGACTTTTTCTTAGAGAGAGGAAAGAAGGATAGAGAGCCAGAAACATTGATGAGAAAGAAATATCGATCAGCCACCTCCTGCACACCTCCCACTAGGGATGTGCCGCCACCAATGTACATGCCCTTGATCGGAATCGAACCTGGGACCCCTCAGTCCACTGGCCGATGCTCTATCCACTGAGCCAAACCGGTTTCAGCATTGTGTATAGGTCTTTGACCTCCTTACTTGTCCATTCCTAGGTATCTTAATTTTTTGGTGCGATGGTAAATGGGATTGTTTTTTTAGTCTCTCTGTCTGAAATTTCATTTTTAGTGTCTAGAAATGCCATAGATTTCTGGGCATTAATTTTGTATCCTGCTACATTGCCGAATTTTTCTTTATTAAGTCTATTAGTTTTTTGATGGAGTCTTTCAGGTTTTTTATGTACAGTATCATGTCATCATCTGCAAATAAGGGCAGTTTTACTTCTTCTTTTCCAATTTGGATGCCTTTTACTTCTTCTTGTTGTCTAATTGCAATTGCTAATATTTACAGTACTATGTCAAACAGGAGAGGTAAGAGTGGGCATCCCTGTCTTGTTCCTGTTCTTAGGGAAAATGGTTTTAATTTTTGCCCATTGTTTATGATGTTAGCTGTTGATTTAGCATATATGGCTTTTATTATGTTGAGGTATGATCCTTCTTTTCCCACCTTGTTGAGAGTTTTTATCAAGAAAGAGTGTTGGATTTTGTCAAATGCCTTTTCTGCATCAATTGATATGATTATGTGATTTTTATCTCTCAATTTGTTTATGTGATGTATCACATTTATTGATTTGTGGATATTGTACCATCCTTGCATTCCTGAGGTAAATCCTACTTGGTCATGGTGTATGATCTTTCTGATGTACTACTGGATCCCATTTGCTAGAAATTTTGTTGAGGATTTTGACATCTATGTTCATGAAGGATATAGGCCTGCAATTTTCTTTCCTTGTGTTGTCTTTATTTGATTTTGTTATAAGTGGGAATGTTCCTTCCTCTTGAATTTTTTTGAATAGTAGGAATGTTTGATAAAAGTTCCCTGTATAGCTGTCTTGTCCAAGGCTTTGTTTGCTGGAAGCTTTTTCATGTCTGCTTTAATTTCTTCCATAGTTATTGGTCTATTGAGATGTTTAGATTCTTCTTGAGTTTTGGAAGGTTATATTTTTCTAGGAATATGTCCATTTCCTCCAGATTGTCCAGTTTGTTGGAATAGAGTTGTTCATAGATTTTTTAACAATCCTTTGTATTTCAGTGGGGTCTGTGGTTATTTCACATCTTTAATTTCTGATTTTGTTTATTTGAATCGTCTCTCTGCTTTTTGGTAAGCCTAGCCAGAGGTTCATCAATCTTGTTTATCCTTTCAAAGAACAAGCTCTTGGTTTTGTTGATCTTTTGTATTGTGTCTTTGGTCTCTGTATCATTTATTTGTGCTCTGATCTTTACTATTTCCTTCCTTCTGCTTTTCTTATTGCCCTCTTTGTAACTCTTAAAGTTGTCGTGTTAGGTAATTTATTACCATTCTTTCTTGTTTTGTGCAGTAGGCTTGTAGAGCTATGAACTTCCTTCTCAAGATAGCTTTTTTTCCCTTTGCTGCTTTTAATATTCTTTGTCTTTTGCTCTTGGTATTTTAATTATGATTTTTCTTGGTGTGGTCCTCTTTGGATTCCTTTTGTTTGGGGTTCTGTGTGCTCCCTGGACTTGTAAATCTATTTCTTTCAACTGATGGGGGAAGTTTTCAGTCATTATTTCTTCAAATAGGTTTACAGTATCTTGCTCTCTCTCTTCTTCTGGCATCTCCATAATTCGAATGTTCACATGCTTGAAGTTGTCTCAGTGGCTCCTTACACTATCTTCACCTTTTTGGATTCTTTTTTATTTTCCAGTTGAATGTTTTCTGCTTGTTTGTATTTCAAATCTTTGAGTTGATTCGTGTGTTCCTTTAGTCTGCTGTTGGGTCTCTGTATAATATTTTTTATTTCAGTTAGTGTATGTTTAATTTCTAGTTGGTGTTTTTCATCTCCTCTTGGGTCTCAATAAATTTATTCATCTTTTCTAGCAAATTCTTAAAAAGCCTTATAATCGTGGTTTTGAAGTCTATATCCAGTCGTTTGTTTTCCTCCATTTCTTTCATTTGTCATTTGTTCCTTTACACATTTTCGCTGCTTCCCTGAGTTGGTAGAGTAGTTTTGTGTGCAAGGTGTCCTATATGGCCCAGTAGCCCCGCTTCCCCAGTTAGTAGACACTCTTGGTGCACCCCTTTTTGAACTGTGTGTGCAGTCTTATTTTAATTAAGTGTTGATTGTTGTTGGTATAACTGGGAGGAATTGACCTTCAAGCCAACTGGTTGTGAGGCTCAGCTGTGTCTGCACCTGGAGAACTTCTGTGCTGGACTCTGCCTTAAGACTTGCAAGATTGCAACAGCCTCTGTGCTGGGCTTGGATGTGTTGGAGTCTCAGGGCTGAGCAGACAGCCTTGGCTTCCCCTCAGCCCTGCCCTACATGGTGGCCCCTGTGTCTCACTGCCCTTAGGTAATTGCTGCATCCCTCTCTGAGTGCAGGCATGCACTCCTCCAGACCTCTGTCTTTCATGGCTCCCCTAAGTTTCTGTGCACTCTTCCCTTTTCACAACAGTCCAGTCTTCCCCCATATGAGTCTCCCTCGGAGCAGGGGTTCAGTGCAGTCAGAAGTGTGGTTCAGTGAAGTCGGGAGCTTCTGTCTCCTTCCCGCTAGAGGAAGCCATCCAGACCCTCCACTGCCCCTCCTTTCCACATGTATGTCTCCATACCTCAGCATTTTACAGCTCTTCTGAGTCTCAGTGTGCTTTTCTCTTTTCTTCTAGTTATAGAATTTCCACTCACCCAGCTTTGTTATGATTCTGGATGATGTCTATTCTGTCTTTTAGTTGTGATTTTGAAATTGTTGTGCAAGGCAGCAGTTTAGGTGCCCACCTATGCCACCATCTTGGTTTCTCCTAATGATCAGTGAGAATTTTTATGACTATGGCATGGACAAGAAGTATCATCAAGTATTTAAAAGCGTGGACTCTAGAATTCAATAGATTGGGTTCAAATTCAAGTTGCACATACTAACTGTATTATCTGACACAAGTTATCCAACTTTTTGTACCTCAGTTGCTTTGTCTGTAAAATGGATTGATAACGGCACCTGCTTCACTGGCTTGCCATGAATATTACTTGAGCTGTTTCATGTGGAATGCTTAGATTGTAGCTTGGCACATAATAACTGCTGTATACATGTTTTCTGTTACTTTTTATAAATGTGAAAAGAATAAGTCTGCAAACCATCTAAGCATATATAGTATATTTTAAGAAGAAAAAATAGTTAGGTGCTGGTATATGCAGGCATGGCACTAATTACTTACACTTAAAGAACAATGGAATAAAATGTCTTTTGTTTAGAAGTGCACAGCCTCTGAGGGAGGTGAGCATTCACAATGGAATGGAAGACTGGCTACAGTTACTTTTAAGGGAACAGAATATCTTAAATGAAAGTCTTTTGTATTGAAGGTTTTTAGTGGGATATGCAATGGTGGCTGGTTACAGAGTTTGTATCTAAGGCTGACAAAAGCATTTTTGTTCTGTATTCTATAGCAAGAAGAATGTGTAGATCCAAGCAATACAAGAGGGAAGGAAAGAGAAGAGATAGAATTCAAGTTATAGAAATGTTGAATTTATTTTTATTATGAATGTCATAATTAGTATTTTAAGTTGTCTCTACACTTGAATAGTAAATACTTGCACTTCATGCAACCCTCAGTAAAATCTGATATGTAGACACAATTAGTGTGTGTGTGTGTGTGTGTGTGTGTGTGTGTGTTTATGTATGTTTTCTTTGTTTACTTTGAAGAAATAGTCTGAATTCCATATGTAGGATGATTATGAAATGGGGACAACACACATAGGACAATGAAATGAAACAACCTCTAGAATTCAGAGGAAAAAAGCTACTGGAACCAAGAAAGGTCACATAAGTTTGTAGGACTATCAGTGGGGTATTTGGGACTTTTCACAATCATTTGACATGTATTATATTTACTCCTCACAACAATCCTTGAAGTTGGTCATATTAGTTTGTTCTATAAACTAGGGCACTGATGCAAAGAGAAGTTAAATAAGTTGTCTAATTTTATCTAGTTTATCTTTCAACTTCCTCATTTTATAGTTGATAAAATTGAGATCCAGGGAAACTGAGTTAAACAGTTAATGCTTGCTAGTCAAGTTAAACTTACTAGAAGTTGGTCTGACTTCCAATTCCAAACACTTGCCACTGCTCCACACTTCATCCTCATGAAGAAAAGACTCCTGATTATTACTGATTTCCACAAAACAGATGTTTGGGGGTCAATACTGAACATTATAAAATACATGGTACTGGTAGTAAACTTCTTACAACAGACCAGAGAAAGGAAGAGGGAAGGAAAACGACCTTCATTTCTAGTCCAGAGAACTTTCTCAAAAGAACAGCTTGCTAAACTAGAGAGAAGTTAAAAAAAATGTCAAAAATAAAAGGCTCATTCCTTCATTTGTTTGCCAAGAACAGAAGTCCATATAACCAAAAGTGTCTATGATAACCAGACAGATAGACAGATGGACAGGCAGACAGAATTCCACTGTTATTTTTAAATTTATTTTTGGCCATAGATGAATACACGCACAAAGCTATTAAAACTCAAGTAGGTGATATGTTGTTGGATACAACAAAACCTAAAATTCCTTGCTTGGTTTGCATATGGGAATTGTGCCTCATTAGCTCACTTCAGAGATTCTTTCATGAATTATGAGAATGTGTTTCTTGTGATATTATAGCAATGAATATCATTGTTTAAAGATGAATTACACAGTATTGACTGGTCGATTCCCTGTTCTATGACATTCTTTAACACAGATATCAGGTAAGATAATAGGCATTAAGTATATTTTTATTGCCTGGCTGAGTGAATGACTCAATGAATCCTCTACATATTGCATATAGAATCTTGAAGGAAATATTGCCTATTATTTTATATATGTACTAGAGGCATGGTGCACAGATTTGTTCACTGGTTGAGGGCATGGCCTTCAGGGATCTGCCCATTGTGGGAATGCTGCTCATCCTGGTCAGCCAAGTGTCTGTGGACCTGCTGTCTGAGTGGCTGTTGAATGAGAAAATTAGTCTAAGCTCATATTTGGGGTAATGTCTTCAGTAAAGGTGTGTTCTGTGTCCTGGAGGGACCTGGCGGAGAACTTTGCATCCCAAAGCCATTTGATGAATTTCCTTAATGTGTGTGTAATGCCAGGTTGGTGACACCATCTGGGATGTTCAGAGCAACCGTGCTCTAGAATCCTCAGCCATCAGGACAGCCTCCCCAGGGAACCCACAGTCATGTCCCCTCTTGCCATCTGCAAATGCCAGCTCTCCGTGCTCTTTCTAGAACGTACCTTAGAAGGCCTGCATCAGTTGGTGGGGTCAGGCCAGACTCTGGATTGCCTCAGGTATTTTATAGGTACAGAGACTTGGCCTCACCCTGGGCCTGCTAGTGGCTGCTCCAGCAGCCACTCATCCCGGTCAGCAAGTTGTTGCCTCCACTGTGGGACCACACTGTCCACCAGGGGGCAGATCCTGCATTGAGTGTCTGCCCCCTGGTAGTCAGTGTGCACCATAGCAACTGGTCAATCTATTGTTCTGATCATTCCGCTGTATGGTCTTTAGGCTTTTTTTTTAAAGAGAGATATAAAATATTTAGAGGCCTTGATTCAGAAATATGACTCAAGAACTAACAGGAATATGAAATTTGCAATAGCTTCAAGAAACATTTGGCAATTTTCCATCACAAGAACATTTCACCTTCAGTTTATTCTCAGAGGATAAAAATGTTTCCATGTAATTTACAAAGCATAACGGTCTCTTAAGAAGTGATGTACAATAAAGCAATGAAGCTGTAACACATTTTCTTAAAGCATCATTTTGGAGCTGTCTATCCTTGAATCATTCCAATCTGATGAAGAACAGTCACTTACTTAGATCAGGTCACAGAGTCAAATAGTTAACAGAAGACTGAAATAGTAGTTTACGAATTTGACTAGGGTAAATAACCAATTTAAATAAGTGTAGACTTAAATGTGGATTTTGCTCTGAGTTTATGAAAATAGGCGAGGTCACTACAAACTTCAAGCTGGTCAATTCATTGAATAATGAAACAGGCAAATGAATGTTTCATTAAAGTATTGAAATCTGTTAAATATAAGTCTCATGGAGACTGGTCACATATAGCAACAGAAAAGGCACCATGATAGAAATCAGACAAGTCAGAGGCAAGGTCCTGATTCTGCCACTTACCATCTGCATGGCTTCAGATGAGCGGCTTAACCTCTTTCTCCCTCATTTCTCTTCATCGGAAAAACTGGGACTACTACCCAAATATAGCTCAGGTGTTGTTATTGTACTTCTATAATGCTCTGTTTTACCATTTTGACAATTTAAAGAAAACAGTAAGGAGGAATGAATTTGGAACCTTTTATTTTTTAAAATATATATTTTATTGATATTTTTTACAGAGAGGAAGGGAGAGGGATAGAGAGTCAGAAACATCAATGAGAGAGAAACATCGACCAGCTGCCTCCTGCACGCCCCCTACTGGGGATGTGCCCACAACCAAGGTACATGCCTTTGACCAGAATCGAACCTGGAACCTTTCCGTCCGCAGGCCAATGCTCTATCCACTGAGCCAAACCGGTTTCGACTGGAACATTTTATAAACTAGGTTTGTACCCCAGTTCAAGGCATGATGACTATCATTGTGAAGAATATGTATAACATGCAAATATTATTTGAGAGAGAGGTTGGTGGACTGCTATAGAAAATAAGCTTTTGTTTTTGGTTCTTTCATATTACTGAATGTTTTTACCTTGTTTGCTTTTATACTTCTGCTACAGTTTAAGTTCATGTAGTATTTCTAAGATGTTCTATAAAATATGAAATGAGAAGTTTCAGTATTTCTTTGGTAACTGTAAAATTGGGAAATTTGAACTATATTACCATCACGCTTTTAAAAAAGATTCCTCAAACCTAATTTGGAAACTAACAAAAATATGGATAGTTATGTCTAGGATAAAACAGTGCCATAGAAATTAATGACATTTCTAATTCCTATTCAATTCAAAAGCCTTTTATTTCTAATTTATCTATGTTTTATAAAACAAAAGTCACTAAGTGAATGTTTTGGGTTTTGATTATAATAAAGCTGTTTTCATTAATGTTGAGGGAGAAAGAAAATAAGACTTTAATATATGCATGAATATTTTTTATTTTAAAATATACTATTTCTCTCATCTACCACACAGAAACAGAAATATATTTTATTAATTTTTTTTACAGAAAGGAAGGGAGATAGAGAGTCAGAAACATCCATGAGAGAGAGACATCAATCAGCCGCTTCCTGCATGCCCCCTGCTGGATCTGTGCCTGCAACCAAGGTACATGCCCTTAACTGGAATCGAACCTGGGACCTTTCAGTCCGCAGGCCGACGCTCTATCCACTGAGCCAAACCGGTCTGGGCTGAAAATTTTTTTCTGGTGAGGAAGCATCTACTAATGGACTTTCCCTCATGGTAGAGTAGATAGGAATGGGAAGCATCCAGCCCACAGACTGAAATCATTTGGTCTCACCCTGCCAAGGTATTAGGGGTGAGTTAATTAAATGTTTGACCAAATATAGCAGGCTAATTTTAAGTTGATAATTTTATATTGGCCCTCAGTACTGTTATAAATATCCAAGTGGTCTTGGCAGAAAAAAAATTTTCCCACCTCTGGGCTTGAGAAAGCTTCTCTTTTGTTGTTGGTTTTTTTGTTTGTTTGTTTGTTTGTTTTTTAACCTTAAAAACTGCTGAAGTACATTGAATATTTTTTGTTTAAGTCTCTTGAGTTGGTTTGCTGCCCATGAACTAAAAATCTCATCTGGGATGACAAGAGGGGTAAGTTAGTTTGTGTTATGACCAGGACACAGTTTTTGAGAAAAAAAAAAAAACACACACCTTGAATGTAAGCTGATCATTGACATTTCATCTCTATCCCTACTCACTGTTCCACTGCCATGTTCTAGCAATAACAGCAAACATAAAGGCAAGGTCTACATACAAATGAATGAGGATAATATGACAAGCCTGGTCAATAATCCTTGGTTAAATTAAAGTCTCTTTTTTTAAACTAGGGAAGACATACTGCAAGGACCACTTGCAGCCAGCATTAAACAACAGCAACTCTTTAAAACATAATCCTGTCTTCCTACTTGCTCTTCACAAGGCCTGAGTTGACTAGCCAATCTTTTTAGTGCTGGATCGACACCTATTCATCTTTCATCACTCAAAATACTTGCTGTTTTCTCTGTACTACCTGCCAGAAACTCCAAAGAGAGAGTTAATTACTTTTCTCTTTTAAGCTCTCTCATTGTCACTTTGTGTTTGCCTCTGATAAAGCACTTACCTCAATTTATTAATCTATTTAATAGATTACACTAGTAATTTACACCAGGATGTGTAAATTCCTTCAAGGTAGTGAATTTGGCTGGACCAAAGCTTATCTCACTACCTTATTAATAAGAGTGTCACAAGTCTTTGGTAATGGACTCTAAACTTTTTAGTCTTCAGTAATGCAACTTCTCCAGAATAGCTGCTTCTCTCGTGCAGAGGAAACATTATTTCTCTTCTCTGTACTTTCAGCAATATAACGATGCACATCATAAGAAGGGCTTATTTAACAGAATGACACGTGCCAGAGGCAACTTCAATATTGAAAGAGACTGACATATGTTCCTGCTAACGTTGTAAATATTATCACATGAGGCTATTTAGCAATGCTTTTATTTAGGAACTGTGACTGTGAGAACTAAATGCACATTTAACACCTTCTGAAATATTAGCCACTGGAAACTGCAGGAGGTATATCCAAGAAGAGAATTTCTCCATGTTTCAAATTCTCTGTTAAGGCTAGAAAAGGATTCCTCTTGGATTTAGTTTTTATACAAAGTGATATATACAACAAAAGACACTGAATGTACCTTACAGAAAAGTCAAATGTTAAGTTAAAAAAGAAAGTAACAATAGATAAAATTCTGCAGCACATCATTGCAAGATAACCAACCATGGAATTCTGATGTCTCTCATAAATCAGGAAAAGGATTTAAGACAATAAAGAATCATTTATGAATTCTAAGGGCATCAACTGAATTATTAGTGGTAAGCTCAGTACTAAAATCAAGTTTATTTCTCTATTTAATAATCAGTCACCTGTTATATATTATGTCATTTTATAACCCAGGAATAATGGTTTTTAAGATTTGCATATGTGAATAGCTAGATAAGCTATGATATAGTAAAGCAATAGGTGATTGTCTAACTATTTCAAAGAACATGAAGGTGGATGGACTTATTATAAAGATATTTATATATGAAATAGTTTCCAGTTATAGAAGCAAAATATAACAATAAACAAATACTATATACACAGTCCAAAATATATTCACATTGCAAAAGGCTGGAAGATGACAAGGAGAACTTTTTGCATTGGACATTCTTACTTCATTTTAGAGATCACTGCTTAGCTGCACAATTTATAAGTAAAAAACAATTTGTAATCTTTATATAAAATTGAAAAATCACAAGATTTAAGGGAACCTTCAAGGTCATCTCATCAAATATATGTACCATTATCCCCCTCAAATCTCTGTAAGAAACAATTTATTTCAGGAGCAAGAAAATATGTGCTGCTCTCAGGAAGAAATAGATATAGGTCTTTTGAGGATAAATGCAGGATTGAGAATTCCTAAAACCATGGACACTGAGTGGCTGAAAAAATTTACTTAAGAGAAAAGATCAAAGGAGAAATAATAGGTGTATTTGACTACATAATGACAAAGGAGTTGCTGTCTGCAGGCATTTGAGAATCATAATAACAGATGGAAATTATAGAGATGATTTGAAGGGTATAATCACAAATAATTGGATTAAATTGAGGAAAGGAAAATGTACCTGGAATAGAAAATAGTTCCTCAATGTTCAATGGATGAAATATATTAGACAAGGGAGTAATTTTCAAAGGGAAGCAACAAAATCATTGAATGCTCAGCACTTGAAAGCATCCTACAGGTCAAAGACCTGAAAGGAGAAATACTGCCCAGTTCTAGGCCATGGA
>PVJN01039475.1:0-19777 GCA_004026805.1 Lasiurus borealis
CAAACCAGTATTATATGAAATGCTGAAAGGTACTCTTTTAGAAGAGGAAGAAGAAAAAGGTAAAAGCCAAAAAATTATGAACAACAAATACATATCTATCAACAAGTGAGTCTAAAAATTAAGTGAATTAAAAATTTGATCAACAGAATAAACTGGTGAATATACTAGAATCAGGAGCACAGAAAGGGAGTGGACTGATCATTCTCAGAGGGAAAGGGGTGAGGGGTATACAAGGAGAGACTGGACAAAAATCATACACCTATGGATGAGGTCAATGGGAGGGAGGTAAAGGCAGAGGGAAGGGTGGGAGCTGGGTGTAGGAGTGCTATGGATGGGAAAAAAGAGAAACAAATGTAATAATCTGAATAATAAAGATTTAATTACAAAAAAAGATGGATGAACCATTAGCCAGGCTCATCAAGAAACAAAGAAAGGACCTAAATAAGTAAAATCAGAAACAAAAGTGGATAACCATTGACACCACAGAAATACAAATAATAGTATGAAAAAATTTATGAACATCTATACACTGAATGGCCAGATTATTATGATTTCTGAATGCATAATAATCTGGGCACTCAGTGTATATTCTATATAATAAAAAGCTAATATGCAAATTGTCCCCTCAATCAGGAGTTCAAACAGCAGGCAGGCCATCCAACTGGCCATGTTCCCTCCCCCTGGCCAGGCTCGCCGGACCCCCCACACACTGAGTGGCCAGATTATTATGCATTCAGAGATCATAATAATCTGGCCACTCAGTGTATATCAACAAGCTGGACAATGTGGGTGAAATGGACAAATTCCTAGAAAAATACAATCTTCCAAAACTGAATCAAGAAGATTCAGAAAACCTGGATAGAATAACAATAACTATGAAATAGAAACAGTAATAAAAAAAATTCTCAGCAAATAAAAATTTGGGTCCTATGGCTTCACAGGGGAGTATTACCAAACATTCACAGTAGAACTATCACTTATACTCCTCAAACTATTCTAAATAATACAAGAGGAAGGACTACTTCCAAGCTTTTTATATGAGGCCAGCACTATCCTAATTCCAAGATCAGCTAAAGACACTACAGGAAAAGAGAATTACAGACCAAAATGCCTACTGAACATAGATGCTAAATCTTCAACAAGATACTAGCAAATCAGATCTAGCAATACATTAAAAATATCATACACCATGACTGACTGGGATTCATTCCAGGGATTCAAGCTCCTACAATATTTTCAAATCGATAAATGTGATACATAAACAAATGAAAGACAAAAATCACATGATCATATCAATAGAAGCAAAAAAAGCATTCGACAAAATCTAACACCTATTTTTGATAAAAACTCTCAGCAAAATGGGAATGGTGGGAGCATATCTCAACATGATAATGGTCATATATGAGAAATCTATAGCAAACATCATACTCAATGGACAAAAACTAAAACCGTCCCCTAAAAGCAGGAACAAGACAGAGATGTCCACTTTTATGAGTCTTATTCAACACTAGAAGCCTGATGCATACAGAAGGCCAAGAGACATGAAAAAATGCTCAAAGTCACTGGTCATCAGAGAGATGCAAATTAAAAGGACAATGAGGTGTCACCTCATACCTGTCAGGATGGCTACCATAAAAAAAATCAACAAGTGCTGATGAGGATGTGGAGGAAAGGGAATCCTAGTACACTGCTGGTGGGAATGAAAACTGATGTAGCCATTATGGAAAACAGTATGGTGTTTCCTCAAAAAATTTAAAATGGAACTGCAATTTCACCCAATGATCCCACTTTTAGTAATATATACTAAGAAACCTGAAAGAAACACCAACCAGAAAGAATATATGCACCCCTATGTTCATAGCAGCACAATTTACTTTAGCTAAGATCGGGAAACA
Source organism: Lasiurus borealis (assembly GCA_004026805.1). NCBI lineage: Eukaryota > Metazoa > Chordata > Mammalia > Chiroptera > Vespertilionidae > Lasiurus > Lasiurus borealis. The sequence continues at coordinate 1,896 of PVJN01039475.1, forward strand.
GAAATAATGTTAATAATATTAACATTAATGTAAATAATATTAGATTTAATACTTACTATATCATGGGTTTTCATGTAATTACTTTGAATTGTAGTGCCCATCAGTAGATGAGTAGATAAAAATACTGTGATACATTTATACAATGGAATACTATGCAGAAATTAAAAAAAGAAGAATCTCTTTTCCTTTGCAACAGCATGAAGGGACCCAAAGAGTATCATGCTAAACGAAATTAGTCAGTCAGAGAACGATAAGTATCACATGATCTAACTCTTATGTAGAATCTAATTAACAAAATAAACTGATGAATGGAGTGAATCCAGAGACATGGAAACATGGAACAGAGATTTTGGAATCTTGGAGGGAAGGCAGCAGAAGGTGGGTGGGTGGGAGGTAATCAACCAAGGACCTTGTATACCTATATGCATAACTCATGGACACAGACAATAGGATGGTAAAGGCCTGGGAAGGGGGGGTACGGGAGGGTGGGGGTAGGCTGGAGGGGGTCAATGTGGGGGAAAAGGGTCATATGTAATACTTTCAACAATAAAGAAATATTTAAACAAAATGACAAGCAGTCCCTGAATAACATTTGAATGGATTACTTGGACACAACTGTTGCTGTAAAGGAGAGGCTAATGGACATCCTGGATAAAGGAGCCAGGCAGCCTCAATTGCCTGCCTCCTTAAGCTTTTATTGGAATTTTTATCTTTAGATACAATCAATATGGTGAGTAATCATGGAAGGACACATGTGTTTACATTGTCCTCTAGGCAAAAGCATCCAGGGATTAAGTATAAGGATTCTAGTAAACACCCAGGGGTCTTCACATGCACAGACTTTCTGGAACAGTCAAGGAATAATTAGGGGCACTGCCTTCGACACTCCTCTGTCTCCCCTAAGTTGGAATTCTAATAAACAGGGAAAGCGGCCTTCCACACACTTCCCTTTTCTAAGAATGTCCTCCTTACAACTTTCCAACCAGGTCTCTTGTGTTCCCCATTTCCCCATTTTTTGTTTTGTTGAATGTAGAAGACAGAGGGAGGTGGTGAACTTCTTGCTTTGGAAGGTCAGGGTTTGTGAAGTGCATTTATTGCTGGAGTTTTGATTTTACAGATTATAAGAAAAACAAAAAGAGAAAGGTTATTTATTTGGAATGTGTGGAGTGTGAGTATGCTCCACTAATTGCTTAGCCTCTGCCATAGCTTCTTCATAATTCCCTAGACTATTCTAGAGGTCATCTGGGTCCAGGGAAGGCTCAATGTTTGGAGCTGTGTAGTCCCCAGGCCCAGATTGTTCATTTCTGGAGGAGGATTGGTCCCATGCCATGCGATGGTAGGTTTTAATCCATGAGCTGGAATCTATGGCGGCCCTGTAGGGGTAGAAACCATGCATATTCTCTCCCTTTGTTAACAGTTCTTTGGGTCCCATCCAGTAATTAGTGTCCACATCTCTCCACAAGATTTGTAGTTTTTGAGATGAAGTCATTGAGAATTGAAAATAATTATTCAAATTCAAAAAATTAAGAGTAAAGAGTGATTTAGGTAGAATTATAGAAGAGTCCTTGAGTCTTACATTCCTCCTTTTTTTCCTAGCATACTCTTCAGGGTAGCATGGGCACATTCAATGATGGCCTGCCCTTGTGGATTGTAAGGGATTCCCGTAGAATGCTGGATGGACCAAGTTCTGCAAAAGGCAGCAAAGCCATGGATGCTATAAGCAGGTCTAATTTCAGTTTTTATCTTGATTAATATAGCTACAATTGGAAACTGGTCTTACTGAATTTATATTAAGAAATGTATTGCCACTTATTAAGAATTACCAAAATACTGAAGGGACAGGCAGGAAGAGAAATATATAATTTACCAAATTGCTTTAAAAATGCTTCCTTAAATCTGAAAAACAAAAAGTTTAAGAATCAACAATGTTTGCAAATGACATGGAATCTTGTTTTTTTCTTCAAACCACAATATTCCAGATTAACAATTAGAGCTATAGATGAAAGCATAATGTAGTTATTAGTATTTGACAAAGCTTCCCCTGTACCTTAAGCAGAAAATTTTCCTTCATGAGAAAGAAAAAAAAACACTTGAAGCATTGCAGGGCCTATTGGAATGATCTAAAGCCAATTCTAGGTCAATAAAAAGTTTCTTAAAATTCAAACCCTGGAAGTATTTTATTTTATAAGACTTTTGCTTCCTGGGTAGAAAAACAGGAAATATCTTTTTTCCTATTAACAGAAAAAAACTACCCAGAATTAGGTTTATTTTCTAAGTTCATTTGTCCTTGGGTATGGTCAGCAAATGACATTAATTGGATTTCTGCTACCAGTCTCCCTTAGTACATTGATATAAGCTATTTGCCACCTGTTTAGGGGAAAAAATGCAAATTATTTACTCTTAAGTCTCCTTGGTTTAGGGAAATAGGATTTACTTGTTGGCTCCAAATTGCTGTTTAACCATCTCAGTTTCACTATTCTACTTGTCCTGGCTTACTGCTGGCCTATTTCACTTACATAACTTCATTTCAACATTCCTCTTCACAAAATTCTACAACTTTCACAAATCTTTCTTCAGAAACCTTACAACTTTCAGAAATAACCAGCTTTAGAATACACTCTTCTTTTCCTTCAAAATGCATCCGATGCCCTAATGTCATTACATCAAAACCATAATATCTTTCTAATTAGTTAGAATTCTTAACCCTTAGGAACCTTAATGTTTAGGTGAATGTAAGTAACTAATATCACTCAAATTAGTAATACATTAACATTTTAAGACATCCTATATAATAAAAGCCTAATATGCAAATTGTCCCCTCCCCTGGGAGTTCAACTGCTTGCTATGACATGTGCTGACCACCAGAGGGTGGTGCCAAACATGACAGTCATCAGTAATGCAGCTCTGGCAGTGGGCTGCAGTGGAAGCACTGTGGGCCCCGATGGACCTCAATGAGAGCGGGATGATGGCGGGATGGTGGAGCAGGTGAGCAAGCAGTGTGAGGCCAAGGCAGTGTGAGCAGGGCCTGATTGCCCCACTGATCACCCTGCAGATGGCAACCAGTGATGGCAGCAGGGGGCAGGGCCACTGCCTGGCTCCCCACACTGAGGGAGCCAGGAAGGGACCAGATCACCCCACCAATTGCCCTGCAGATGGTGACCAATGATGGCAGCACTGGGGTGGGGCCACTACCCTGTTACCAGGCATTGAGGGATCCAGGCAGGGGCCCAATGACTCAGGTGGAGGGGGGTGTGCAGGAGTCCAGGAGCTCAGATGCGGTTTCAGCTTTATTCTTTTTTTTTTTTTTTATAAATCTTTATTGTTCAGGTTATTACAATTGTTCCTCTTTTCCTTCCCATAACTCCCTTCCACCTGTCTCCCACCCCACCCTCTGCCCTTACTCCCCTACCCCATTGTTCTCATCCATAGGTGTATGATTTTTGTCCAGTCTCTCCCTGTAACCCCCCTCATTTCTTTCCCCCTGAGAATTATCAGTCCACTCCCTTGCTATGCCCCTATTCTATTATATTAACCAGTTTATTCTGATCATCAGATTTTCAATTCATTTGATTTTTAGATTTCCTTGTTGATAGATATGTATTTGTTGTTCATAATTTTTACCTTTACCATTTTCTTCTTCCTCTTCTTAAAGAATACCTTTCAGCATTTCATATAATACTGGTTTGGTGGTGATGAACTTCTTTATTTTTTTCTTATCGGTGAAGCTCTTTATCTGCCCTTCAATTCTGAATGGTAGCTTTGCTGGATAGAGTAATCTTGGTTGTAGGTTCTTGCTATTTATCACTTTGAATATTCCTTGCCACTCTTGTCTGGCCTGCATAGTTTCTGTTGAGAAATCAGCTGACAATCATATGGGTGCTCCCCTGTAGGTAATTAACTGTTTTTCTCTTGCTGCTTTTAAGATTCTCTTTTGCTCTTGGTATTTTAATTATGATGTGTCTTGGTGTGGTCCTCTTTGGATTCCTTTTGTTTGGGGTTCTGTGCACTTCCTGGACTTGTAAGTCTATTTATTTCATCAGGTGTGGGAAGTTTTCAGTCATTATTTCTTCAAATAGGTTTTCAGTATCTTGGTCTCTCTCTTCTTCTGGCACCCCCATACTTCTGATGTTGGTACACTTGAAGTTGTCCCAGAGGATCCTTACACTATCTTCATATTTTTTATTCTTTATTCTTTTTTCTTTTTCCAGTTGACTGTTTTCTGCTTCTTTGTATTTCAAATCTTTGACTTGATTATTGTGTTCCTCTAGTCTGCTGTTAGGTCTTTGTATAATATATATATTTTTAAATTTCAGTCAGTATATGTTTAATTTCTAGTTGGTCCTTTTTCATATCCTTGAGGGTCCCCCTAAGTTTATTGCCCTTTTCTAGGAAATTCTTGATAAAACCTTATAACCATGGTGTTGAACTCTGTGTCCAGTCATTAGTTTTCCTCCATTTCTTTCGTTTGTGATCTGTTTTTTGTTTGTTTGTTTGTTTTTGTCTCCACATGTTTCGCAGCTTCCCTGAGTTCGTAGAGTAGCTTTGTGTGCTACGTGTCCTATGTGGCCCAATAGCTTTGCCTCCACAACAACCTGAGGTGGATAGTCTTGGTGCACTCCTTTGTGAATTGTGTGTACAGTCTTGTTGTAGTTAATTCTTGATTGTTGTTGGTATCACTGGGGGGAATTGACCTCCAAGCCAACTGGTTGTGAGGATCAGCTGTGTCTTCACATGCCTGCTTGCCTCCAGACCTCTGCCTTTCCGGTTCCCCTAGTTTCCATGTGCTCTAGAGACCCGTATGGGTCTGGGTCCCCAGGGTCTCACTCGAAACAGGGGTTCAGTGCAGTTGGGCCTGGATTTCAGTACTGTTGGGATGTTCTATTTTCCTTCCTCTAGAGAAAGCCAGTGGCACAATCAGCGCACTTTTGCATGCACTTTCAGGTGCCCCCAGACCTCTGTCTTTTGCAGCTTCCCCTAAGTTTCCCTGTACTCCTTCCTTTTCACAATAGTCCAGATTCCCCTGTATAAGTATTGCCTGGAACTGGGTTTCAGTGCAGTCAGAAGTGGGATTTTCTGTCTCCCTCTCGCTAGAGGAAGCCAGCCAGACCCTCCTCTGCCAGTCCTCTCCAGGAATGTGTCTCCTTACCTCAGCTTTTTATAGCTCCTCTGAGTCTTCGTGAGTCCCTCTCTTTACTTCTAGTTGTAGAATTTTCATTCAGCCAGCTTTTCTATGGCTCTGGATGGTGTCTGTTCTGTCTTTTAGTTGTAATTTTGAAATTGTTGTGTGAGGCAGTAGCTTAGGTGTTCACCTATGCCGCCATCTTGGTTTCTCCTATGTCTGTTTTTTAAATCTTTATTTATTTACAAAAATGGGAGTTGCCCTCACACTGCTATTTCTGTTGCCTGCTGGAGGATACTTCTACTGGTCTAATCATCCTAGAAAAAACACTTGGGGGTTAAATGATTATTTCCCACATTTTTTTCTTTCTGAGTAGACTAACAACATGAAATCTAACATATAAGAAGAGATATTAAAAACAGAAAAACCTAAGTAAGTAAATGAGTACTTATAAAAGGATAGACTGGGACATTAGCCTTAGAATCTTCAAACTAAGTACACCAAAGATAAAAAAGCAAGCAAGGAACAAGTTACATTATAGACAGACAAGAATTTTCACTAGCTAAGAGTTTCTGATGGCTGATGACTTGAGAGGGAGAGAAGGAAGGGTCCCCAAGATAAAAAAAAAAAAATTTGGCAGCTCCTGGGAAGTTCCTGCCATTCCTGCTATTTGTTCAGCCTGCCACAGATAACTGGGGCCTCTAGCAAAGTGAAATATGCCCCAACCTTACATAAATTAAACCAAATAGCAAAGATACATAAAACAGCAATCAATAGAGATTCTTATATATGATATTTACAGGAATATCGTAACAAGATAATACACACACAAGACTAAATAAATCAGAGTTCTTTTCATGGATCTTTCAGAAGGTGTCTTACAGTGGCCGGGACTTATAGCCAGATGTGGTCCAGAGGGGTCCCAAGTGGGGTCACCAATAAACATCCACCAATAGCCTGTTGTTCACACATCTCATCATATTCTGCTCTCCATAGCAAATATTAACTGGTATCTAAAGTAATTTTAGCTAAAATCTGCCAGTCCCAAGGCATCAAATGGTAATTTTTAGACAAAGCATTAAGGAGTCCTTTTGTAAATGGACTGTTAGCCCCATTTTCTCTTGTTGATGAGCCTTTCCACACCAGAGGTGGAGGATCAGAGCCTTAGCTATTACAGGCTTTACAGGCTCTACTTTAAGAAGAGGGGGAAGTGGTAAATCCTCCTGGCACTCTGTAGGATTTTGATCCTCACTATGAAGTGGGCACAGTGCAGCTCAAACAAGAGCCTAAATAGTTAAAGATGTCAAAGACATTTATTTTTTTCAGAGCCTAATTTCTCTTTAAATTTCTGCCCACTTGTTCCCAGAGATCAACATCTAATGTTCCATCATCAGGGAACCAAGGATTATAAATTACTAGAGGCCTGGTGCACAAATTCATACATAAGGGGTGTGTGTCCCTCAGCCCTGCCTCTGACCTCTTGCAATCTGGGACCTCTCATGTATAGTTCCTAGGCCTGGCTGGCAATCAGGGCCTACCGGGGCTTTCCTTCCCCCAGCTGCTGGCAGCTGGTCCTGTCCCCACCACTGCCACTGCTAGCCATCTGTGTGGCATTGCCAGACCCCCCACTATTGGTTACCTCCCTCTGTAGTTGACAGTCATGGGGTGTGATTGCTTGGCTGGCCAGGGGCTCCCTCTGCAGGGTGATCACTGGCTGGTCCTGCACACCTGTCAGGCATCGCTGGCCAAAGGCCTGGGCCTCCCTCTGTGTGAGATTATAGGGCAATGATGGGGCCTCACTGATCCATCGCATCTCACCCACCTTGCCTGGCCTGGCACCAGTGCATGTCATAGCATGGTCGTTTGAAAGGTTGTACAGATGGTAGTTCTGCTGTTTGGTTTTTCAGTTGATTTGCATATTATACTTTTATTATTTTACATTATTATAGATAGGCACCATTTGCTCTTAAAAATATTTTTATTATTTCAGAGAGGAAGGGAGAGGTAGAGAGAGACAGAAACATCAATAATGAGAGAGAAACATCAATGATGAGAGAGAATCATCGATTGGCTGCCTCCTTCATGCCCCTTACTGGGAGTTGAATTTGCAACCCCTGGCCTGTGCCCTTGACTGGAATCGAATCGGGGACTCTTTAGTCCACAGGCTGACACTATCCACTGAGCCAAACCAGCTAGGGCAGTACCATTGTTTTTAATAACTTTTTAAGTAACAAAGAGATTTGTTACCCAATGGACAGTTGCTGTCCTATTGTGTAACCTTAGCTGAAAAACAATTCCCTCTCACTTGGAAATCTCAAGCAGGCTCCAATGACTTATTGCACAGTTACTTTCATTTCTTTCCTCTTCATTTTCAAGGCTTCTTCTGTGTCTCATTGCATTCCTTGGTCCTCACACAGGATACCACCTTGTCAGGGCTGAACCGCAGACCCTGAAGGATGGATGAATAGATTACTCCGATAAAATGTTTGCTGTGAAAGATGCTAAGGGACAGCCTGGCTGAAAAAGCCATGCAGCCTCAATTGCCTGCCTCATTAGGCTTTTATTGGAATTTTCATCTTTAGATACAATCAGTAGGTGAATAATTTTGGGAGGATAATGTGTTTACATTGTTCTTTAGGCAAGGACATCCAGGGATTAAGCGTAAGGATTCCAGTAAATACCTGGGGGTCTGCACATGCACAAACTTGTTTGGAAAGGTCAAGGAATAATTAGGGGTGCTGCCTTTGACCTAAGTCAGAATTCTGGTAAACAGGGAAAGTGGCTTTCCACATACTTCCCTTTTCTAAGAATGTCCTCCTTACAACTTTCCAACCAAGTCTCTTATGCTCCAGCACAAACAACAAACAAAACAAAACAAAAATGTGAAGCCTAATTTCTCTTCCTTTTAATGTAGACTCTCTTTCTTTTTTAAAATTAATTAATTAATTAGTTAATTAATTAATTATTATTTTTAAAAATATATTTTATTGATTTTTTACAGAGATGAAAGGAGAAGGATAGAGAGTTAGAAACATTGATGAGAGAGAGACATCAATCAGCTGCCTCTTACACATCCCCTACTGGGAATGTGACTGCAACCCAAGTACATGCCTTTGACTGGAATTGAACCTGGGACCTTTCAGTAAGCAGACCGATGCTCTATCAACAGAGCCATACTGGTTTCAGCTGGACTCACCTTCTGATTTGCTTCTGAAGAAAAGAATAAGGTGAAATTGAGAATGTGTAACTTCTGGTATTAGGATGTAAAGCCATTCTAATTTCTTCTTTACCCTTTCTATGGTGTCACTCACACTGGGGCAGCCAAGTGCCATGTCAGGAGAACACTCAAAAAGCCCATATAAAGATTCACGTGGCAAGGAACGTAGGCCTCCAATGAATAGCTAGTGAGGAAGTGAGGCCACCAGCCACATGAATGCGCTTGGACACAGACCCTCAAGCCCCAGTCAAGGATTCATGACAGAAGTCCTGGCTGATGTCTTGTTTGCAAAGTTATATGAGACCAGATCCAGAACCCAGCTGAGCCACTGCTGAATTACTGCACCATAGATACTTTGAGATAATACATGTTTGTTGTTTTAAGCCACTAAGTTTTGGTGTAAATAGTTACACTGCAACACATAATTAAATCTTAGTTTCTGTAAGGTAACATTCAACTTTAAACTCAAACTTCCTGATAGGATTAGCCCTGCCCAAATTTCCCAGAGTCTCTCCTTTACCATCTTCTTTCCAAGATGGAAGTTTTCCAGAGGCAAGTGATATTGGAGTTGTATTGTATCATTTGCCATGGCCTGCTGCCTCTGCAGAAAAGATCTTAATTCTACCTGAATATTGTTTGGTTGTTTCTTTTATCCAGTGGAGTCCACTGAGGGACTGGTCCCATTTGAACAACATACTTGCACCTACAGTCTCTGTCATGGCCCCATCCTCCTTTGCTTTAGTTGTATTTCCAGCAGTTGAGCATGTGGGAAAAACGGTGAATGTCCCTCCTTCCAAGTATGGGCTCTGAGAAGCCAGAGGCTCCACTATCACAGAATGTCCTACCCTGCAACTTCTGAGGTGCACACCTTCATTGCCCTTTTTGTAGTGGAGCTTGCCTAAGATTCTTGAAGTTTTCCTAGGCTATCTCCTGGTGATACAGCAATGAATCCTTTCAGCAGTGGTTCTCAACCTTCCTAAGGCCGCGATCCTTGCATACAGTTCCTCATGTGGTGGTGACCCTCAACCATGAAATTTTGCTACTGTTATGCATCATGATGTAAATATCTGCATTTTAGGATTGTCTTAGGGACCTCTGTGAAAGGGTCGTTCAACCCCCAAAGGGGTTGCAACCCATAGGTTGAGAACCTCTGCCTTTCAGTGTTATTTTAATTTTTTTCTTTATTATACTTGTGAAAATTTAGAAATAGACTAAATGCTCATACATAAGAAATAGTTGAACATGCTATGGTACCTTACATAATGGAGTACTATGTGTCTATACACAAGAAGGTGAAAGGTCTTTTCAGGATACATTGTCCTGTGAAAAAGTGAAGTGTGAAAAGTACCAATATGTTGTATGTGACTATTGAATCAAGAAGGAAATATGGGAATATACATGGATCTGTTCATTGGTGGAAAAGACATGGGAAGGAAAAAACAGAAGCTAGAGAAATTGGTTATATTCAGGATGAGTGAAAAAGGGGTGGAAATAAGGAAGCAATAAGAACATAGGACTGAGGGAGATCAATACTCTTGTGAATATTCCTTTTTCTCGCTCTTACTGTTAGAATCATAATATTATTTTACATGCTTCCCAAATAACAGACAAACAAAAAAGGATGGGAAGAAAATTCAAAATGAAAATAGACAGTAACAAGTAAAATTAATGGTATTATAAATGAATAAAATAATCACACTGATGAGGATGAAGATAAAAGAACTAACAAAAATAGCTCCAGAAAGCAGTGTTTTGACTAAACTTAGTAAGTATGAAGACAAACAAAACAAACAAAAACTCCCCATGATATTTCCACAAATGCTAGACTTTATTTATTAAATTTGCTTCTAAGTTAGTAGGGTGTAAGTTAGTAATTCTGAACTATTTTATGTTTGTACTAGGTTTGAACAATAAGCAAATATATTGTTAAGAAAGAGAGCCATGTTTCTCACTGTCAGAGAAAGAGATTATACATAAAATAGGAAAGACTAAAATGAACTCTGTCAGGTTAAGTTACAATAAAAGGTATCAGTATAAACAAATAGTTTTTAATATTTATACAGCTGCAATGTAATGTCTTTGGAGAAAGTATGTGCTGACTTGATTAGAGGTGCAAAGGAAAAAAAATCTCAAAGTGAAACAACCAGTGTGGATGCCTATAAGACTCTGAGAATCACTATAAGAAAATTCCTATGGGACAGGTATAGCATGAGGATCCACAAGCGAGTCATTGACTTGCACAGCCCTTCTAAGATTGTTAAACAGATTACTTCCATCAGTATTGAGCCAGGAGTCAAGAGTGAATTCACCACTGAAGATACTTAAATCAATCTCTTTTAAAAAAATATATTTTATTGATTTTTTACAGAGAGGAAGGGAGATGGATAGAAAGTCAGAAATGTCGATGAGAGAGAGACATCAATCAGCCTCCTCCTGCATGCCCCCTACTAGTGTTGTGCCCACAAGCAAGGTTCATGCCCCCCACCAGAATCGAACCTGGGACCTTTCAGTCTTCAGGCCGATGCTCTATCCATTGAGCCAAACCGGTCTCAGCTATATCAATCTTTTTAATAAATTGACTATCAGTTGTTAACAAAAAAAGGATAGCCTGGCTGGTGTTGCTCTGTGGTTGAGCATTGACCTATGAACCAAGATGTCATGGTTCAATTCCCAGTCAGGACACATGCCTGGGTTGCTGGCTAGATCCCCATTGTGGGACATGCAGGAGGCAGCTGATCAATGATTCTCTCTCACCATTGATGTTTCTATCTCTCTCTCCTTCTCCCTTCCTCTCTGAAATCAATTAAAAATATATTTTGAAAAAGTATAGAGAAATAAATAGATGTGTGTATTTTTGTGTTATTATACCTATATCTATTTGCCAGCTCTGTTCTTTGTGAGGCTAGAAGTGATTACATCTCCATAGCAATGAGCACACTTAGCAATTTCCAATGAAAAGAATCAGCTCAGGGCTTGATGGAGAAATGGCTGATATCAAGAAGGACCTTGGCAGGGAAAATACATGAAACATATTAAGGTAACAGAAGTATAAAAGTACTCACAAAATAACAGATGCATCTCAAAACAAAACAAAAAACACACAAAAAGACAAGTTTAAACAGCTTCCAATGGCCAAAGTTGGACCGATCAGTTCAAATAGTAATAGATTTGAACTATAAACCTTTAGATTATAATAGTTATCAATCACTCAATATAGGTATGAATATATAAATGAAAAAGTACTCTCCTTTAAATCTACAAGGAATATGGAAAATAGAAAATCACCATAAATAATCACAATTGTAATATTTGTTGTATCTATCCATATGTGTAAATATTCAAATTATCAGTGGATGCTAAAATTAATGGGTCATGAAAAATAGAATATTTATATTGTTTTAAAGTATTTTGGCACAAAATATATATTAACTACAAATGAACAATATTAATATCCCAAATGAGAAGCTTGGCAGACACCATTTAGCCATATGATCAAAGTTAACAGTATTGCTAACATCTCTCTCTCTCTCTCTATATATATATATGTATGTATATGTGTATATATATAAACGCCAGCAACCTTAATGAGACCAGAACACCATGGCCTCTCTCCCAGGCTGGCCCCACTCCCCAGGGTGTGAGTTTGATGGAGGAAAGTTGAAGAAATACAAGGGAAGGTCTTAAGAGTCTACGGGGTTGGGTGGTTGGCCTGGAGTAGGTTTGGAGTGTGCTGGGGAAGGAAGAGGAAGATCTGATTGGAAAATGGCTCAGCACAAAACCTTTCTCATTGTGGACCAGGACAGAGCCAGCCGAGAACTCAATGGGCAGTTGTTTCATGAGTGCCTTTGGGACCGACATGTTCATAGCAGTGGCAGTACTCCTAAAACTTCACTGATTCCAAACAGTAAACAGCTCTCAACGTCAAAGAAGAGAAAAACCCTCTCCAATGAGAGGCTCTGGACTTGGCAACGTGTCTGAAGGAAAAACCACTTAAGGAGGAGCTAGAAAAACTAGAAGTATGTGACCAGAGGATTGTGGGGTTGTGGAGGACTCCTAGGTGCCTACAACTAGAATATGAGCCTGTTATTGTGCATGCACATAGTTAGCCCTATGGCATGTAGATAGTCCTCAGTATCGCAGTATTGGGAGGTGGCTCCTGGTGGGAAATTATTTAGATTGAGGTTTGCTGCTCCCTTGCTAGGAGGAAAATCAGAATGAAAGGTTTCCTTTTTTACCTTGGTTTGAAGCGGAGGACAAGAGCCATGAGTACGATCAGCTCTATGAGGAGTACACACGCACCTTCCAGGAGCTGCAGATGAAGCACACCACAATCGAAGCCTTCAATGTAACCACCAAGATCTTCGAAGAGGAGAGCCACACTCAAGAGAAGTGCAGTAAGGAGTATCTGGAGCACTTCTGGTGTGAGGGCAATGAAAACGAGATGCAGAAGATCCTGCTGAACTCAAAAGCTCAAGTCTCACATCGCCCAGATCCAGAAGAGCCACATGGAGCTGGAAAAGGAGCTGTGGCTACAGGCCTTGGACAATTGGGAGATCAGTAAGTGCATGAAGAGTGTGAAGCCAGACCTCAGGCAGCTGTGCAGGAGTTGAGACCACCAGTACCTGGTATGGCTCACCAGAAAGGCGCCCAACAGAAGAAAATGAACGAGTGGTTGGGATCAAAAATGAGACTGGAGACCAGTATGCACTGATGGAGGATGAGGATGACATCCTGCGTCATGAGGAACGAACCTGGTATGTGGGCAAGATCAGCTGCATGCAGGCTGAGGAAATGCTGAACGGCAAGCGGGATGGTTCCTTTCTAATTCTTGAGAGCAGCCAGTGGGGGGCTGTTATGGTGGTGATGGACAGTGATACCAAGCACTATGTCATCTCTGCAGGGCCACCGACTTGGGTTGTGCAGAGCCCTACAACCTGTACGGGTCTCTGAAGTAGCTGCTGCTGCATTACCAACACTCATCCCTCTTGCAACATAATGATGCACTTACCCTCACACTGTCATATCCCATGTGAGCTTGACCCTTTGTGCCCCCCACAGCCAGCTGACTCATACATAGCAGGACTCCATCTTTCTGTCTGCCCATCTCTCTTCTTTGTGAATCTTTCTCTGTCTCAACTTCTCTTTTGCTTTCTCTGAGTCTTTCTTTTCCTGTTACTCTTTCTATCACCATTTCTGTCCTCTCTGTCTCTCTTAGTCTCTGTACCTCTAAGTCTCTGTTACAGTGCCTTTTTCCCATGGGCACTGCCCTCCCCTGGCTCTGACTGCCCTCACCAGTTCCTGTAGTTCCCCCAAGCTCCCCCTGCCTGTACCTGCCATGTTTACAAAGGCCCCTGGGGTGCTCAGCCCCAGCTTGGTGCCCTGATTTTTAAGCCATAGACCTGGGGTCAGGACAGAAAGAAGGCAGGAAGAAACTTTGCTGGGTTACTTCCAAGAACTTCAGCTGTGACATTTGGGGCTAGGTGAGTCCATTGCACATACCTAACTTTCCCTTCAAACCCTGAAGTGAAACCTGCACCAGTTACCTGTACGTGGAGCTGCTGCCCAGAAGCCCTTCTCTCCTAAAAGCAAAATTATTAAAAACTAGAGGCCCAGTGCATGAAACTCATGCATGGCAGGGGCAGGAGGGGGAGTTCCCTCAGCCCGGCCTGTAGCCTCTCCAATCTGGGACCCCTCAGGGGATATCTGACTACCAGTTTAGGCCTGATTCCAGGGATTGGGCCTAAACTGGCAGTCAGACACCCTTCTCACAATAGAGATCTCTGACTCCTAATTGCTCATCTGCCTACCTGCCTGATCACTTCTAATTGCCACCCCTGCCAGCCTGATCACCCCTAACCACCTATTCCTACTGGCCTGATTGGCATTAACTGTGCCCCCCTTCCAGCCTGGTTGCCCCTCATTGTCCCCCCCCCACTCCCCACTATCCTGGTTGCCCCATGAAGCCTGCTATTTAGTTGTTTGGTTGCCCCTCACTGTCCTTGCTGCTGGCCTAGTCTCCCCAAGCAACCTGCTGTTCAGTTGTTTAGTCATCCCGCACTAACCCCCCTGCTGTCACACTTGCTGTCAGTTGTTACTGTGAGGGTGTCCTGACCAATTTGCATATTACTCTTTTATTAGTATAATTAATCTCAAGAACTGGGCCCTATTTGACCCCAGGCTTCCCAGGAACTGAGGCTGCTGCAGGTACTGCTGGGCCAGCTAAGATGTACTGCTGCCCACAGTACCTCCTCTCCATGAGTTTCAAGCCTCTCCTTAATCATGTTGGGTTCTGATTTTGTTTCCTTGACAGTAAACCCATTTTTTTCCTCTTTTTGGACAAGCAGCCTGTTTTTCTATGCTGCCATGGACCCCTTTCCTGCCTGCCTAGCTAGGCTGGCAGGTGGGTTTTTTATGGTATGATGATACTGATGTGGATATAAAACATTGAACTAAAAAGAAAAAAAAGGAAAATGAGATAGTGACAAATAAGAAAACGTGGAGACAGTGAAGGGCAGTTTGCCCAGACTGTTGAGAACTAAGAATTAGAGTTTAATTGGGATAGAAATCCTGCTAATAGCACCTGATGCCTGAAATCTGAGAACTCTACTTATAGGTTTTCTTGTTCAAGTGTTTGGAGACTGCCTATTAAAACATTCCTGGTTTAAGTCTGTATAGAAGCCCATAAGTATTAAGTATTTGCTGTGTTTACCATGCTTAGCTCTCTGTAAGGAACATGGAATAATGTTAAACACCTCATGTTCTCAAGAAGCTTGACTTTTGAATAAAAGATAAAGAAAAATATAAATATTAAAAATAAAAAAAGAAGAAGCTTGAGTTTCAGGGCAAAATCAGGCAGCCAGGAGAGCAGTTAGGGGTGATAGGCGGGCAGGCAAGCAATTAGGAGCCAGCGATCCTGGATTGCAAGAGGGATGTTCGACTGCTGGTTTAGGCCTGATCTGTGGATTGAGCCTAAACTGGCAGTCAGATATCCCCTGAAATGTTCTGGACTGTGAGAGAGTGCAGGCTGGAATGAGAGTCACCTTCCCCATGCACAAATTTTGTAATTTTGTGCACCAGGTCTCTAGTAAGATATAATACCATCATATACCCCAGGAAAGAACACCACTTCTCTCTCTCTCTCTCTCTCTCTCTCTCTCTCTCTGCCAAAAAAGTGCAACATAAATCTAATTATGAAAAAGCATCATATAAAAAATTGCAGCACTTTCTAAAAAATAAATGGCATGTGTACTTCAAAAATGTCAAGAAAATGAAACACTGAGGAAATGAGGAAGTGCCATAGATTATAGGACCCCAAAAGACATGTAACTAAATGTTGGACCTTGAGTTGTATCTGAAACCAGGAAAAATGATATTAGTGGAAAAACTAATACCCTTTTAATAATGATGGTGTCATTGTCAATTTCTTGGTTTTCATCCTTGAACTACGGTCATATAAGATGTTAGCATTCTGGGAAGCTAGGTGAAAGGTATACAAGAATTCCTTGTACTATTTGTGTAACTCTTTCACAAGTGTACATTTATATTTTAATAAAATGTTTAATAAACTTGGCAAAAGTCAAACCCTTGTGAATTTGCCTCAAATTCTAGAGTACTGTCTGAGGTATTCTAGAGTTCTGTCTGGTCAAATTGAAATAAATACTCTGTGACTCAGCTCTCTCTATCTCTCTTTCTCTGTCTCCCTCCTCTCTTTTTATCACCACTCTTGGATCCCCCACGCTCTGAGGAATAGGAGAATGGCAAGAAAATATGTTCATGATTGGATTTATGCCTTTTCCTTCCTTCTTTGTTTCTTAGCTTCCTTCCTAGGGATGGAGCACCGTTTAAGAATATAAAGAATATACTATATATATAATTTATTTCAGAGAGAAAGGAAGAGGGAGAGAGAGCAAGAAACATCAATGATAAGAGAGAATCATTGATCAGCTGCTTCCTGCACACACACACACACACACACACACACACACACACACACACACCAATGAGAACTGAGCCTACAACTTAGGCATGTGCCCTGACCAGGAATTGAACAATGACTTCCTGGTTTATAGGTCAATGTCCAATCTCTGAGCCCCACCTGCCAAGCCTTTTTATTTCTTCATTTGACAAAAACTGCCTTCTTCCTGAGATGCCATTTACTTTACCCATTACTGAGACAAAGTAGCAAAAGTGTTGCAGAGAAAGAAATTCATGTGTGAGTAACTATTAGGATACACATACATCTATCATACTTATAGGTTACTCTATACATTTTAATACTTAATCATCCTCCAAGTCAGTTTCCTCAAGTTAAACTTTAGACACTGGGTTACACTGCAATGTCCTTGAGATCCAGGTTGATTTCTTACACATTACTCGTATCTTCTTAGCATTAGAGCATATTTTATTGCTTTTTTTTGAAGTAGATTAATCAAAAATCACTTTGAGTATAATATTAAAGCAGTGAGGAGGCATGGTCTATGAAGGACAAAGTCCATGATTCTCTCTTCTGCTTGTTTTTGAAAGGTTTGTTAATCCTAGGAAAAAGTTTGCTTATAGTCCATAACAAGTTCACTGCTTTGCCTTTCTGTACCATAGCTGGTCTCAGCTATAGGAAAGCATCAAACATACTCTCTACTCAAAGAACATACATATTATAAATAATGCTCTTCTATGGGAAGATAAAATATATTGTAATTTGAAGGTATGTGGTTTGAAAAGCTATTCATGACCTGAATCTTTATGCTTCAAAAAATTCTTAAAGGAAACACTATTTATATCAAAAGAATGCCAGTTTCATCCTGTGAAATGTGAGAAATTAAAAAATGTTTAAATCTAAGATGTGAACAGAAGATGAGTTTAGGCAAATAGAGTAATATATATGAAGATTTAAAATACCAAGTTAAATACATAAGCATTTTGACAGGTACCAAAGATAAAATTCAGAAAACTTGTTTTACTTTGAAAATAAGATGATTTAATATTCTAATTATTATGTGTACCTAACCATAACTTTTATATAAGTTGTGTGTGTGTGTGTGTGTGTCTGTGCACGCTCGCGCATGTGCGCTCAGATGCTAAGAAGTATTTTTTAAACAAGATTATATTTTTCAATCTTATTGAAAAATCTATATTCATACTAAAAAATGGTAAAAAGATTAAATTCTTTGGAAAAAAGAGGATATCTCATCTCAAAGGTATTTGTTGCTTTTAAAAGCACTCGAGTTATTGACATATTTTTATAGAAAATTTTCTGTCCTTTTTTTCAAAATGTCACCCCTAACTGCCCTCACTGCTTGTCTGATCACCCACCAATGCCCTTCCCTGCAGGCCTGGTCCCCACAACTGCCTTCCCCTGCAGACCTGGGTCCACCAACTGCCCTCCCTTGTAGGCTTGGTCCCCTACAACTGCACTCCCCTGCAGGCCTGGTCCCCCCCAACTGTCCTCCCCTGCAAGCCTGAGTCCCTCCCACCTGCCCTCCACTGCAGTCTCCGTCCCCCTCAACTGCCCTCCCCTACAAGCCTGGTCCTCCCACAACTGTCCTCTTC
>PVJN01039476.1:0-19776 GCA_004026805.1 Lasiurus borealis
CACATTGATGTCTTTCTCTCTCTCTTAATCCACCTCTTCTATTCTATCTAAAAATTAATATCTTTGGGTCTGACCAGTGTGACTCAGTGGTTAAGTGTCAACCCATGAACTAGGAGGTCAGGATTCAATTCCCGGTCAGGGCCTATGCCTGGTTTTGGGGCTCGATACCAGTAGGGGACATGCAGGAGGCAACCAATTAGTAATTCTCATCATTGATGTTTCTATCTCTTTCTCTTTTTCCCTTCCTCTCTGAAATCAATAAAAACATTAAAAAATATCCTTAGGTGAGGATTAACAAAACAAAACAAAAAACAAAAAAAGAAAGAAAGAAAGAAAGAAAGAAAGAAAGAAAGAAAGAAAGGAAGAAAGAAAGAAAGGAAGAAAGAAAGGAAGAAAGAAAGGAAGAAAGAAACCAGAAACACTAGGAGATTGTGATATTATGAAGCCAAGAGAGAGAACCTTCCAGGAAGGAGAAAGAGGGCAACTGTTGAATGTTGGTCAGAGGCCCACTGATAAGAGAAGAAAATACATCAATTGTTTTTGGCAACATGGAGGACAATGGTGACAGGAGCTATTTAGTTGGAGTGGTGGGGGCAGAGGCCAGGCTAGAGTGGGTTCAAGCTTGAGTCAGAAGTGAGGAACCAGAAAAGGCAGCTCTTTCAAGATGTTTGACTTTTAAGAAGAGGAAACTGTGCACGAGTGAAGAGAGATGTAGATTAAAGTCAGGGTTTTCTATGCGGTAATTTGAAAAAGCAGATCTTGAGTGCCCGGATTTGGCATTGTGTACCCAAGGATGAACAGGGTGTGCTGCCTTTCCTTTATAAGTCAGGCGTCTCCCTGTGTAAGTGCTCTCTTGACCATTTACACTGAGTGCTGGAGATCTGGGAAGGAGGCAGTCTCCACAGCCCATCCTCTTGGCCTTGTAGAGCACATTCAAGTTCTGGAGTCAGACATGCCAGCCTGCAACCTAACTCTGCCCCTTTTATGGTCTAAGCAGGTATCTTTAAATCTTGGTTTCTCTAACTGAGAACTGCAAAGACTTTCTCTACAGTTTAAATAACATAAGGCATGTACAGAATAGCACTGAGATGTGGAATATGGTAAACACCAGCCAGGAAAGAGGTGGGACTTGTGCTCCACTAATAACCCAGAGAAGAACAAAGTGGGAGAGGACTTTCAAAGTTTTTACAAGACTAGAAGGATTATAACTAGGACAGTGGTCAGCAAACTGCGGCTCGTGAGCTGAGGTTTGCCGGTCTGTTGACTAATAAATTTGCTGACCACTGACCTAGACTCTCGATTCCAATAATTACAGGCTGTTGTTTTTCCTTGTGATTAAGCCCCTATCCCAGTGGTCCATCCATGAATGTGGCTTGTGAGCTGCAGTTTGCCTACCACTGAACTAGGACATTCGAAAGAGCAGTGGTGACCCAGGATGAAGCAAATCAGGCCAAGATTACACTAGTATTTGGAAATTGTTTTTAGATTTGAGCCTCCAAAAGTAGGAAAAAAAAAAAGCTTCTTTCTGGGTCTGAGTCATTTAAAAAAAAAAAGTATTTTATTGATGTCAGAGAGGAAGGGAGGGGAAGAAAGGGGTAAAAATATCAATGAAGAGAGAAAATCATTGATCAGCTGCTTCCTGCATACCCCCTCCTGGAGATTGAGCCCACAACCAGAATGAAACTTGGGGCCCTTCAGTCCACAGGCCAATGCTCTATGAGATAAACCAGCTAGGACTGGGGTATCTTTTAATTCTTATAGGTAAAATGAGATGAAAATTATAAGCAGATAGCTGTTGAGGACTTCCCTGTGCCTTCGGTCCTTATCAAAAGCAATCTAAAAGCAACATTCAAATGTTCCCTGCACAACTTCCATGCCTGGGAAAGGTAGGATACGGAAGTCCGGGTAGTCCAGGTGCCTGAGCTGCCTGAGCTCACTTGGTCCTAGGAGTAGACAATTATAGATAAAGGGGGCAGTTGTCAACCCTGCACAGTCATTAGTCATGGGTGTGCTTGGGAGACTGTTTCCTAGAGGAGGGCCTGTGGTGTCGTAGGGCCTTATTCTCCTACTTTTCTCAGGGCAGAAATGGTGGGCCAGTGATTACATCCGGTTGTAATTGTTTGCCTACCTTCTAGTCAATGCTAGATATGCACTCCCCATTTTTTTAAAAAAATGTATTCTACTCATTCTCTTTGATAGAATCACTGGAGAGAAAGCAAGTACAATTTATAGACACCAAGAGGAACCAACTCCTCATAGGGACTTTCACAAGTCCCTTTCCTTTGTCACTTATGTATTCTGTCTCCTGGAAAGGGCCATCCTTAGAACAATAGGCAGTAGTGGCGGCTAGCTAGTTTCGCTTGTTTCTGATGTAAAATAAAGCCATCCTATCATGGTGATACAGAATCTGCAGTCCTTAAATGGATGTCCCAAGAGACTCCATGAGTCAGTGAGTCCTGGTTTTCTGGGACAGTCTCAGTGACTATTGTCCAAGCCTAATTGTTAATAGTGACACCCCTTTTTCATCTCAAAAATGACCTTGTTTATATAGTGAATTAGATAGTATCCTTCCTCTAATAATCATTTGTGACCAGGCTGTTGAGATGTGCAAGAGACCTCCATTTCCCTGATACAATTGATGTAAGTGAAAGAATGGATCACCAAGGATATTAAGAGTCAGAAAAGCGCCAAGACCGGTTTGGCTCAGTGGATAGAGCGCTGACCTGTGGACTGAAAGGTCCCAGGTTCGATTCTGGTCGGGGGCATGTACCTTGCTTGTGGGCACAACTCCAGTAGGGGGCGTGCGGGAGGCGGCTGATCGATGTCTCTCTCTCATCGATGTTTCTGACTTTCTATCCCTCTCCCTTCCTCTCTGTAGAAAATCAATAAAATATATATTAAGAAAAGAGTCAGAAAAGCAAAATGAAAACAATTTAAAAGTTCCACAAGATACCATGACCAAGAATGGCACCTGAGAATCCAATTCCAGACTCGGGTACAGTAGGAAGAATCATGAGCAGTTCTATGAATATAAAATGAGGAAAGTAATGTTACTGGCTTCATGGAGTTGTGGTCTGGATGAAATAACTAATGCTAAAAATAATTTGGATCTGTTCTGGGCACAAGTAATGTTACTACAAATTTTGGTTCTTGTGATGTAACCAAGATAATTCACAATTTATTCTTTGTAGAAGACAGAAAGAGTAATTATGTGTTATTGGAGTAACACATTATTAATCCATTAATAAATAAGATTACCAATCAGAATGACAGATTTAAAGATTAAGGTTTCATTTTACAGGACATAAAGATGTTTTATTTTATATGACATACCCTCAACATTAATGAGTACTATGTCCACCAATGTACAAGTACACCAACGTTACTACAGACTTACCCATAACAGTCTAAATTTAAAAAGCCTATCCAACCACATAGAATGGGCTAAGAAAGCATGATATACTTATATAATGGAATACGATGCACTGATGAGCAAGAGCAAACTATTGATATAAGCAAAAATGGATGAATGAATCTAATAGATATAATGTTGAGTGGAAGATTGCAAATACAAAAGAGAACATTCTGTTTTCTTTTATTTGAAGATCAAAAGGGTGCAAGACTAATCTATAGTGATGGAGGTCAGAAGAGGGCTTGCTTTTGATGGGGGACGTTAACTAGCAGAGGGTATGAGGCATCCTCTGGTGTGCTGGAAATATAATACATCCTAATATTATGGTGATAACATAGGCTTTTAGACATACCAAAGTTCACTGAGCGTGTAAGTTATATTTCAATGAAAACAAGTTTAAAAATAAGATTAGTGGGCCCTAGATGGTTTGTCTCAGTGGATGGAGCATCGGCCTTTGGACTGAAGGGTTCTGGATTCAATTCTGGTCAATAGAACATATCTCAGTTGTAGGTGCAATCCCCTGCCCTAGTAAGGATGGGTGCGGGAGGCAGCCGATTGATCGATGTGTCTTTCTCACACTCATGTTTCTCTTTCTTTGTCTCTTTCCTTCCCTTCTACTCTCTCTAAAAATCAATGGAGAAAATATCCTCGGGTGACGATAAGATTAGTGGGAAAATAGATGCTGAAAACACATGTAAGTCAGGAAGAACTGCCAGTGCCTAAATTGCTCAATCAATAAATATTTACTGAGTCCTGTCAAGGATTTCTTTAAACTAACTCATTTGAAAAACAGAAAGATAATGATGGATAGTTTTAATTTTTCTTTGTGTGCTTTGTTCTATGGAGAATTTCCTAATAATTTCATATACTTAGTACGTGATGATTCTATCAAATAGTCTCTCTCTGTCAGGGTATAGCGACTGTTCCTTCTTTGATGTGTACTTGACATTTATTCCATGTTTTCCTGATGGATGGGGCCTTTTCTCCAAATACCTCACACTAGGTGGTAGCAAAACCTGAGACAGCTGTTCTCATTGATATTATGCATAAAATAATCTGAGGCGAATGTTCAAAGTGCTGATTCCTAGCTCCACTTCTCCCCTGAGATTCTGGCTCAGTAGCTATGTGAGGAGGCTCAGGAATGCACCATTTCTATAAGATCTTCCAGCAAATTGAACAAATTCTGACATACACTGATCTGAGGGAGGAGAAGATAGCCATTACTATGTGCAGAAATACTTACCCACTGCCCCACAACTCTTTTTTTTGAAACTAATACACAGAGAATATCATACAGAGCAACAACACATGAAGTTCAAAGTGCAGAAAAATTGAATTTGTCAAATTTCAATGGAAAATTGATAAAATATTCAATTGCCAAATTAATAAGATCAGCTTCAGTTCTGCATGTAAGGATCTTGGAAGTCACCACTTAATCTAACAAGTGAAAAGCTGAACAGAATGAAAAATCAGATCTTCTTGGATTCATAGAAGAGGCGAGGACACAGAGCAAACCACTGCGTCTGTAATTGGAGACCGATGGATCCAGGGATCCAGGCTCACTGCAATTTGGGGGCTGAAACAGCTGGGGGAAGCTGAACTAGAACTGGTGAATTGCAGGAGGCTCAGTAGAGGTAACGCTGAGAGTTAAAACCTCTAGGGCAGTGGTCGGCAAACTCATTAGTCAACAGGGCCAAATATCAACAGTACAACGACTGACATTTCTTTTGAGAGCCAGATTTTCTAAACTTAAACTTCTTCTAACGTCAATTCTTCAAAATATGTAGACTCGCCCAGGCTGTGGTATTTTGTGGAAGAACCACACTCAAGAGGGCCAAAGAGCCGCAGTTTGCCCACCACGGCTCTAGGAGGACTCAGTTATATGGGATTCTCTACAATATTGTGAGATTTACCTTAAGGAGCTCAAACAGGTTCTCACAAAAAGATATCTTAGAAAAAACCCCTCTGTTTTCCAGCAGGAGTGCACTCTGTTCTTAACCAGGCCTGCCCTCAGGGGAAACTGTATCATGTGTATAACAGACTTGGGGAAGGGAAATAACCAACTCCTGCCCACTCTAATTATTCTGTTCCACTCAGGGGGATAAAAAAACAAACACAAAACATCTGAGAAATACCAGCGAAGAGTTCCATACTGGTGACCTCATGTAACCTTAATTACTTCCTTAATCCAAATACAGCCACAGTGGAAGTTAGGACTTCACCATATACATTTTGGAGAGGCGGTGGAGAAGGCACAGGCATCATTCAATTCAGAGCACTGGCCCTTTCACAGCTACCTTCCAGGGAGTTCAGAGGCTCTCTGTCCCCTGCCCCCACCTGGCCTGTGAGTGCAAGTGCAACCCTGGGCATTTTCCTGCCACGTTTCATTGGAGTTCTTGCTTATCAGCTCTGACTTCTGACACCCAGCAATCATTATCAGCCTTCCCATGGGCTACAGACTTTCCAGCCTTGTGTATTCCTTAACCCCTTAGCAGCTGAATCACTTTATCAGTTAATAATCCTCTTATGAAAATTTCCATCTTCAAAAGACCACCTGGTTTCTGTCTCCCAACTGGACCCAGACAGATAAGAGGTGTCTTCTCTATCCTGCTCTTTTTTCACTTCCAATTCCGCCATTTTGAGCTGGTTAATATGCAGAAGCTGGGAGGAAATATCCACAAGTGAGGCGGCATTATATCTGCAATTAGGCTTGAAATGAGGCAATAAAAACACACTGGAGGAAACTGCTATGGAGGCATTTCTTAGATGGCAAGGACAGAAATTGATTAACAGTTAGATCTGCTCAGAAACGAACGGAATATCAAGGTGGCAGGTGTAGAACAGGATCCCATGGTCTAATCCTCCGATGGCGGTGTCTCTCATACCCACACAAAGACCACTGAGTGACTTAATTTTAATGAGATTAACACCCTGGGGGCAGAGACAGTGACTGGACGAAATTGACAGGTAGTTAGGGCATGGACATGAAAAGGCTTGAAACTGCACAAAGCAGAGGGGAGAGGGTCTGATTTGGGGAGAGTTGCTGCAGGGTGTCAGCCCCGAATGACTTGAGATTGTGTTCCCCTACACCCAGACACACAGGCAGAGGCGTGATCTTCCCATGGCTGTTCATCCATCACCCCATGGTATCAATGACCGATCCTTACAACAAAGAATAACACACAGATTTCAACATTCAAACTCGAGTATTTATTACACAGATATGTGTGCCCTCTGTCAGCATCTCGGGATGTAGAACTCAATGACTCAGGGACCCTGCCCTAAGGGGGCTCACAGCCCAGTCTCCTGAGAGCAAAGTGAAGGAGCTCAGTACTTGGCAGGCAGGCCGGGAGGTCTGAAGCGATTGGGGTCTTGGCCACTCCGGCCCCATCTGTTGGCTTCCTGGTCGGCCAGTGAGTCTGCCAATCCATGGCCACTGTCTCCATGCTTAAGAAAGTCGGTGAATCTTGGATAAGTCTCTCTGAAATCACTGGAATGGAGGAGGGCAGGTAGGAGGTGAATCAGGGGCTGAGGAGAAACAGCCTCATCCTCCCCTTTCCAAGGGATTAATGACTCTGAGAGGATCCTGGAAAGAGGCTGAGCACTGACCCTGCTTGGGCACAGCCCACTCAGCCCTGGGGTGACCCCCCACCCACTGGGAGAACAGCACCAGAGGGGAGAGTGGGAATCAGCCCTTGGCCCTCAGTTTCTCTTTTCAGGGACAGGCTCACAAGCCATTCTCTGGCTCTGCTGGCAGCCAAGGCCCTGCACTGGGCAGGGATGGAGAAGGTGGAAGGAAGAACTTGAGGGGGAGCCCACAGACCCAACAGAATCCTTCTCTAGGTCTACACCCTCCACATCCCCAGTCAGCCAAGCTCTGCTCACCATCCTGCATCCCCAGGAACCAGGTTACCTGATCACTTCAGCAGCCCAGGCACCTCCAGGTCCCCTTTGGGCAGCGTCATAGTTCCCCCGGGCGTGGAAGTATTTGTCTGAGTTTTTGTAATTGGCTTCTCTCATGTCAGAATAGGATCTCCACATGTCTTTGGCTCCTGGGAAGGACATGGCACAGAGACATCAGGTGAAATATCCATGAACTGTGATGCCCCTTAGAGAAGAATCTAGGAGTGAACATGGACCATTAACTCAGTTTCACCCTGTGAGCTCAGCACCCTGGAGACTGCAGCTTGAGAAGAACATTCTCCAGGCCCAGTTGGCTTCCCCAGGGACTCTAAGGAGAGACATTTAGGTGGGGGCACAGCTGTGTTGTATCTGGTCGTCTGGTGCCTGTCATGCTATCTGTGGGCTCCAGCTCACTTAGGCCTCTGGGGCATGTGTTCAAAGGAGACGGGGAGGCCACAATCCAGAACAGGATTTCAATGTCAGCGCTGCTGAAATTTGGGGCCGGAGTTCTTTGTATTCAGGGCCTTCCTGAGTAAGGTGGGAGGTTCCCCAGCACCCACGCCTCTCTATCCACTAGGTGCAGCAGCTTCTCCCCCTGTGACAACCAGCAGTGTTTCCCACCTTGCCACATGTCCCTGGGCACCAAGAAGCTCATGGTAAAGAAGCTCTAGTATATGGATCGAAGCTACGCAGGATAGTGTTTAAGGGACTCGTTGAGCCTGGTGGTGACATGGAAAGCAGATTGTGAGAAAGGCGCAGGCGTTCAGCACTTCTGCCTGACCCTAAGAATCAGAGTCTTGCAGACAGAGTGGTGGGGGTCCTGACGTGAGTCCCTCTGAGTGTGAGGGGCATAGGCGGCATCCTGAATTCACATAGACTGGACTGATGCTGTGAGGAGGCAAGCACTAGGGCAGGGGCCTGTGTCTCAGCCTTGGCTGCACCTTCTCATTGCCTGGGGAGACAGTGGAAGGCCCATGCCACATCTCAGGCCTGTCACCTCAGACTCTGTGGGGGAGGGTCACAGGCCTCTGTCATTTTTAATGTCTGCAGGTGATTCCCTCGGGTGTCTGCGATTGGTGACCTCTGAGCTTTAGGAAGTGGTGTTCAGACACATCTGCCTGGCAAGAGCTGTGGCCTCCTACACAGCTGGGTTCACATTCTGCCCTGCCACCTGCTGACAGGCAGGTGGTCCCTGGACCCCTGAGTCACTTGCTCTAAGCTTCAAAGTAGGGGAAGATGCCTGTCCACCAAGTTACTCTCCAATTAGACTGGTTACTAACTCTCCCTGGTTGAGCAGAACTGTCCCTGTTTTCCTAGAACTGTCCCAGTTAGCACTGAAAGTGTCATGGAAAACTCCTCAGACCCAGGCACACCAGAACACTTGGTCGCCCTAAATTGCATGGAAGTGCTGAGTTTCTAAAGGAGGCTCACTGGGTGTTTCCTATGGTCAGTTAAAAAAGCTGGAAAAGGGTGGGAAACAGACTAGAACAGGGACATTGTCACCAACCACTGGAAGCCCCAGCAAGACCTAAGCTGTAGGTCTCACTCTACTACCCAGTCAAGAAATGGAAGGGAGGGAGAAAGCAAGAGAAAGGGAGGGGGAGGAGGGGAAGTAAAGATGGGTAGCTTTAATCACACTTTGTGCAGTTTGGCCTGCGAGAAATAGTACACCATTTCAAGTCTTATTCTGTGCATTCTAGTCAAACTCACTTTCAGCTGATTGTTCTTTCTCTATTAACTGATTGAAGTAAGACCAAAGGTTTTTTCCATATGTTTGATGAGAAGATCCTAAAAAAGCTGGCACAATCCACCACATTGACCAACACAAGTTAACACAGTAGCTCCAATGCTGAAGGGCATTCAGGGTGAATCCTAGTGGTCATGGGTTCTCCGCCCACACCCCAAAGGACTTTACCTTCATAAGCCTGGCCAATGAAATCAAACCAGCCCTGGCTGCTGACTCCCAGGACCAAGGAGCAGAACACGAGGCCCATGAAAAGCTTCATGGTGCTGAAATGAGAGAGGAGGGTCAGGGAGACACAGGCTGGCACCCTCCTTTTGGCTGTGCGTTTCCATTTGTTCTCATGAGACGCTGGCTGCCCATCTAGGAAGCACTGCAGTAGGACCTCACTCAGAGCCAGAGCCCTCATTTCTGAACCCATCAACCCTGAACCCAAGACTGTCTAGGAGATCCCCAAGGTGGCACTGAGGGAGCAGCAAAGCAGTTAGGACCAAACCCTCCAGAGCAGCCTGGAATGAGACCAAAAGCATTACCCTGTGCCACTCAGCCGGCACAGACCCCATACAGCACAAATGCAAAACAGAATAATTATTTTTAAGTAAATGTACAGTCTTGCTGGAAAGAGAAAGCAGAGTAAGGTTTGAAGAGCAAGCCCTCCTGGGAGTGGTCCCTCACCTGGTGTCTGGTGGAGCCGAGCTGCTGGTCCCTGCCTGCTGGTGACAGCTGGCTGCTATTTATTGATGCTGAGCCCTCTCTGCTGGATCCTGGGGAGGGAAGAGAAGCCAGATTTGGCACCTGGGGAAAGTCCCTCTGGATCATTTCTCCTAAAAAGGTACAAAGGACACTTACTGGACAGCAGTGGTTGTCTTCATGCGCAGGTCATTTGCCCGTTGTGCAACCCTAAAGAAAGACGGTAGACTCACTCTGCCCCACCGCCATGGGTCAGGGGTGGCTCTGCTGTCAGAAGTAAAGGGGCAAAGGCAGGGCCACCTGGATGTGGAGAGGAAGGCTGAAGGGCTCCAGGATGCGGCACCCAGGCTGTTAGAGGGTGTTCAGTTAGGGGCCATCTCCCCCAGCCAGGACCTGGCTTTGCTGGTCATTCCCTCAGATGGTCCCTGCTGGTCCAGATGGCGGATGTGTCAGAAATTAAAGCTCTTTGGAGTTCATGTCTAAAACCCTTGAGCTTCAAAACTGACAGGGTAGCTCACCAAATCTCCCCGGTGCCCTGTAAGGTGTCTCCATCAGTATGACTGTATATGCTCAGCTCTCAGCTCCAGGGCATAGAAAAGCCTGCTCAGCTGGCTCAGCCACAAGAAAGAGTGTTATCAGAGCTGGCTCCTGAATGGAGGCAGTGGATGGCAGTCCTCTGCTTTCCCTCACCCAATCCTGGAGACCCCTCACAGTGGGAGTGAGAGTGCTGTATGATAAATTTGTAGCCCACCTGGGAAGTGCCAGGCTCCCAGTCAGGGGAAAGGAGGGGACGAGCTCTTTGTGCCCAGCATTACCGTATGGGAACCCTGTCTGCCCCTGCTCATTATGAGTCTGAAATGCCAGCAGGTCATCCCAGCTTCTTAGGGGATGCTGGAGGAGCCAGGGGGGAGAGAAGGGTCAGTGCTAGATCCCAGCAGGGCTGAGGCTAGGATAGGAACTGAGGATGGTGAACATGTCAGCATCTGCTGGGTCCTTCTTCCCCAATCCATCTTCATACCCCAAGGGTCAGGTGTTTACAATACCAAGAGGACATCTTGCAAGGGGAAGGGCTAGGGAGGTGGTAAAGGAGACCAACTGGCCTAGAAACAGCCTATGAGTGTCTTCATCCTGGATACAGGTGATATCTGCTCTCTGCCATGGTGGCCACTCACCACGGTCTTCCTCACCAGATATATATCCCAACACCGTACTAGTGAGTTGGTCCATCTAGAACCTGCTCTGCTCACAAACTCTCACACATTCCAGACTAGAAAGCTGACTTACCCAGGAGGCATGAGCTCACAGGGAAAAGCTACTCTGCAGCCAAGTAGCATAGTGGCTCTGAAAGAAAGTCAACTTAAAAAATAATACTAGCCCTAGCTGGTTTGGCTCAGTGGATAGAGCACTGGCCTGTGGACGGAAGGGTCCCAGATTCGATTCCAATCAAGGGTACATGCCTGGGTTGGGGGCGTGCAGGAGGCAGCCGATCAATGATGCTCTCATCGCTGATGTTTCTATCTCTCTCTCCCTCTCCTTTCCTCTCTGAAATCAAGAAAAATATATTTTAAAAAATAATACTAAATTCCCCCAGAATTAATGGGTTAGAGAAGCAAAGAAAAATATAAAAAATAATAAATGTCATCAAAAGGCGTAAAACACAGTATGAACTGTCACTTTTGAAGAAGAATAAAATTAAAATAAAATTATAAATATAATATTTAATAAAACACCTTTGTAAAGAAATAAATAACAGATCAATGCAATTGAATAATAAATGATCTGGCAGGACAGCCCAGGAACTTTCCCATGAGGCAACAGAAAGAAATAGAAATGGAAATTATTTGAAATTTCCCCAAGATGTAGGAGAGCTGCAGAATTATCAATATTAATCTCCATGGAGAAAAAAAATAGAAAGGTAGAAGTAGTAGAATTCATGACCCAAAAGGGTAGAAATAGTAGAATTCAGTGAGATTGCCATATTCAAGATAATTTAAAACATCAAGTGTTTCTCTGCAATAATTCTTAATAGTTAAAAAATACAATCTATAATAGTACCAAAAAAAAAAAATAACTATCTAGGAAACAACCTAGAAAATACACAAATATTTACAGAGAAATTTGCTAAGGAATAAAAAATGCAGATATATGTCCTGTTTATAGAGAGGATGTTTTACTGTAGTAAAGATTAATGATCTGCCCTGGCTGGTGAGCCTCAGTACTTTCAGCATCATCCTTTGCAACTAAAGATCTAGGGTTCAATTCAGGTCAAGGGCACATACCTGAGGTGCCACTTTGATCCCTGGCCTCGTGTGTGTACAGAAGTCAACCAATCGATGTATCTCACATCAATGCTTCTCTCTGTCTCTTCTCCCTTAGCTCCCTTCTCCTATCTTTAAAAGCCAATGGAGGAGAAACCAAGATGGTGGCATAGGTAAACACCTGAACTGCTTGCTGCCTTGCACAACCACTTCAAAACTACAACTAACAGCTGAAACCGGTTTGGCTCAGTGGATAGAGCATTGGCAAGACAAAATAAAACAAAAACTATAACTAACATACAAAATAAATATCATCCAGAACCACAGGAAGGGTGGCTTAAGTGGAAATTTTACAACAAGAAGGGAAAAGAAAAGCACACTGAGACTCATAGCAGCTGTGAAAGGCAGAGATACAGAGGTGCACATGGAGAGGGCTGGCAACTGAATATGCAGCTGGCTTTCTCAATTGGGAGGGAGACACAAGCTCCCAACTGCTCTAAATTCCAGTTCCGGGAGAGACTCTGGGTACCCAGACTCATATGGGGAGAAACTGGACTGTCTGGCAGTGGATGAAACCTGAGGGTGGCTTTCTCTCAGAGGTGCTTGCAGTGATTATCAAGGGACACTGAGACCCAGGGGTTTCTTAGGGCAGGGCTGAGGAGAAGCCATTGCTGTTTGCTCCTCTATTAGACCACACCCCAACCAAACTTAGCAAAGAGGCTTTGTTTATGAATGGCCTCATCCTTTGAATTCGAAACATCCCTAATAAACTGCAGCTGAGTCAGTGAGACCCAGAACATCCAAAAGAAGACCCAAGGCCCTGCAGCAGCTTGCATTGCTTCATAGGTAGGCCTCATCTGGGCACATCCAAAACCCAAACAAAGAAGAGGAATCTGCAGATATCTCCCTAGCTCCTGCTGAGTGGCCTCAGACAGAGGCTAATTTAGCACCTCCTTGGAGATCCAAGAGCCAGTGTACCCAGGGGTCAGAGTATGGCCATCCAGATTACAACTCCTCAGATCCATAAGGGATACACTCTGGGGGCAGACTCAGTGAGCAACTAAGCCCCACTGAAGCAAGTCTTGTCTCATAAAGGTGTCTCCAGCACAGAAGTTCAACCAGCGTATACACAGCTGATCCTCACAGACAATTGGTCTGGAGGTCAATTTCTCCCAATGATACCAATAACAATAAAGGCTTAACTACAATAAGACTGTGCATACAGTCCACAAAGAGGTGCATCAAGAGTGTCCATCTCAGGTAACTGAAGAGGCTGAGCCACTGGGCCCTATAGGACACCTACCACACACAGCCACTTTATCAACTCAGGGACGCAGCCAAAATGGGAGAAAAATAAACAAGTCATAAGTGAAAGAAATGGAAGAAAGCAAATGACTGGATATAGAGTTCAAAACCATGGTTATAAGGTTTTTCAAGAATTTTCTAGAAAAGGCCAATAAATTTAGCGAGACCTTCAAGAATATGAAAAAGGACCAACTAGAAATTAAACATACACTGACTGAGATAAAAAAGAATATACAGAAATCCAACAGCAGTCTAGAGGATCAACAAGAGTCAAGTCAAAGATTTGAAATAAAAAGAAGCAAAAAACACTCAACTGGAAAAGAAGAAAGAAAAAGAATCCAAAAATATAAAAAAAGTGTAAGGAGCCTCTAAGACAACTTCAACTGTACCAATATTTGATTATGGGGTGCCAGAAGAAGAGAGAGAGAAAGATACAGAAAACTTATTTGAAGAAATAATGACTGAAAACTTGTCCCACCTGGTGAAAGAAATAGACTTACAAGTCAGGAAGTGTACAGAGTGCCAATCAAATGAATCCAAAGAGGACCACACCAAGACTCATTATAATTAAAATGCCAAGAGCAAAAGACAGAGAGAATATTAAAAGCAGTAAAAGAAAAACATTTAGTTACCTACAAGAGAGCACCATATGACTGTCAGTGGATTTCTCACCAGAAACTATGCAGACCACATGGGAGTGGGAAGAAATGTTCAAAGTGATGAACCTACAACCAAGATTACTCTACCCAGCAAAGCTATCATTCAGAATTGAAGGTCAGATAAAGAGCTTCACAGATAAGAAAAAGCTAAAGAAGTTCATCACTACCATACCACTATTATGTGAAATGCTGAAAGGTATTCTTTAAGAAGAGGAAGAAGAAGAAAAAGGTAAAGATAAAAATTATGAACAACAAATACATATCTATCAACAAGTGAATCTAAAAATCAAGTGACTATGCCGAAACTGTGGATAGAGCTTCAGCCTACGGACTGAAAGGTCCCAGGTTCTATTTCGGTCAAGGGCATGACCTTGGTTGCAGGCACATCTCCACAGTGGGGCGTGCAGGAGGCGGCTGATCAATGTTTCTCTCTCATCGATGTTTCTAGCTCTCTATTTCTCTCCCTTCTTCTCTGTAAAAAATCAATAATATATATTTAAAAAAATAAAGTGAATAAAAAAATCTGATGAACAGAATACAGTGATGAATATAATAGAATCAGGGGCATAGAAAGGGAGTGGAATGACAATTCTCAGGGGGAAAAGAGTGTAGGGGGTGTGGGAAGAGACTTGACAAAAATCATATGGATGAGGATAGTGTGTGTGTGTGTGTGGGGGAAGGGCAGAGGATGGTGTGGGAACCAGGTGGAGGGGAGCTATAGGGGAAAAAAGCGGAACAATTGTGATAATCTGAACAACGAAGATTTATTAAAAAGAAAAAAGTCAATGAAATTACATATCCCTGGATGAAGATGAATAACAACAGCAAAAAAGATATTAATTCTCTCCAATTTAATTTATAAATTCAATGCAATGCTAATAAAAAATTCCCAGTGGAATTTGTAAAGGAATGCAACAAATTCATTTAAAAAAAAAGAAGATATATATTTTATAACTTCACAGAGGAAGCGAGAGGGAGAGAGAGATACAAATATCAATGAGGAGAGAGAATCATTGATCACTGCCCCTGCACTCCCCACACTGGGGATCAAATCAGCAACCCAGGAATCAAACTGGTTTATTGGTCGACGCTGACAAATGAACACACTGGCCAGCCAACAAATTCATTCTTCGTGGGTGAATAAAGGTCCATGAATTAAAAAAAAAAAAAAGAGCAAAATGGGGCTATGTACTCTGAGATTCATGAGCTTGGGTTTGACGATGTCTTTGGGGCAGAGGGTATTAGGGGATAGAACTGAGATGTTTGCAGCACCAGTTATGTCCAAAATAGGCACCAGAAAAGGAGAGCCACATAGCTTTGAAGGTCCTCCTTATCCCAGGCCTGAATTAAACAATTTCATGTAGAACAATGAAGCCCAGGGAGAAGTGTGTATGCCCTCCATCCCCTGCTTTTTCTTAATCCTCACCCGAGGACATGTGTTCATTAATTTTTAGAAAGAGTGGAAATGAGAGGGAAAGACAGACAGAAATATCAATATGAGAAATAAACATTGATTGTCTCCTACATGAGGCCAGACCAGAGCCCTGATCTGAGGAGGAACCTGCAGTCAATGTATATGCCCTAACCAGAATCAGACCTGGCACCCTTTGATCCACAAGCTGACGGTCTATCCACTGAGCCAAATTAGGTAGAGAACAAACTATCTTTTCATGTCAGTCATCTCTTGTCCTGTTGCTCTCACCAAGTCTGAATAATATTAAAAGCTGTGTTTAAAAACAGAAACCTATTGTTACAAGTATTTCAAGCCGAAAAGAGAGCCCAAAATATGGAAAATAGAAAAAAAGAAAATAACAACAGAAAAGCCAACACATTATTAGTGGGAGGGAGGCATGTGTAGTCAGCCAGGCAGGAATACTAGCTGAGAGGCAGGATGAGGTGTTGGCCCTGGTGCATTAAAGAAAGTCAGGGGGGGAAAAGTCAGGATTTGGAGGTTACAAGTCTCATTGGAGATGGCATGGTGTTGGGGTGAAGGTCTGAGGAAACACAAAGAATTTGCTTCTCTGATAATTTCTCCACCCATCCAAGAGGGCCCGCAGGATTAGAGTTGGAAAAGTGGCAGGCCTGGAAGATGAGAAACAGATTTGGGACACGCTGTACCAGTTAGAGCACGGGAAGCCACAGACTCAATTCTTCCTTGACCCTGAAACCTTCTCACTGGTCCAAATGCCAAAATTTCACACTTTCCCAAGTGTGCAGGGCCTGCAGGTAAGCACATCTCTATGACAAGAAGGGCAGTTGTACTAAATAGGGACTCATGGCATCATTATCCCAGTCTTTATGAGTGTTAACTGCCCCAGCTTCCCTTCTAAGATCTGCTGGGGTCAGGTCTCCTTGCTGTGAGTTCCCCATCCCTGGGTGTAGATGTGGTGAACTGGGAACACTTGAATCATGTTGGGGGCTCCAGAGAAGGGAGGGCCCTGATTCTGGGTAGTATGCTCAATTAGGCAGTCGGACCAGAGGGTACAGTTTTGGGATTATGGGAAGAGAGGTGCAAGTCTCCATTTAAGCAGAGAATCCCTTTTAAAACAAGGAAAATAGGAAGGCAAATCACTTTGACCTGAAAGGACCTTTTGTTTACGGAGCCACTGTGTTGTAAGCCATGTCTCTCCTAAGGGAAGAGAAACCAGGGAGTTCCAAACAAGCATTCCTCCTTTTGCCAGCTCGGCAGATTGAGACAGGCTCTCCGGTAAATCTCAAACTTTCACTTTGCTCAGTCACAAGCGGTAAATTCCCCCTGTTAGATGATCCTGCCAATGGATGTAAGGGAAAAGCAGTCTCATTTTCACACAACATTTTATTGTCCTCCTAGGTTGAAAACCTTTTCTATTTTATGAAATTGAAAACCATGCTTAGCAATCTAGATATCTGAATAGCTTAACCGGTACAGAAGGTTTAATGATGATTCATTAGATGTACTTATTGTTGATGATTTGGAATTTTATGAAAACCTAACAGGAATTGTTGGCATTTAAAAAGAATTTTCCTCTGCAAATGAGTTCTTAGTTTTACCAATACTATACAATTCCATAAGAGATTTGGGGTTTGAAGTTGTTTATAATTCACTACTCCTTCTTGCAAATATTTGAAGAGAAGAAAAATAAAATATTTTGAAACACAATGCAGAGCCTTTTTGTGTGTTGATAACACTAGTTCTGGACTGTAAGGGTGGCCCCTCTGTTGCTAATGGTGGGCTGTTCCCAGCATGTCCTTTTCCTTGTTTCTTCCCATCAGGCAGAATCCAGGAGGCTTCAGAAGAGCAATGAGGCTCAGGGAGAAGGGGCGAAGAATTGAGTACAGACAGGTTTGAATCCAGGTTTCCTGATGCTTAGAGGATGCGAGTTGGATGCGCCAACCTAGGAGGAAAGTGTCCTCTCTTCACGAGGAGGGTATGGGCTTTATAAGAAGGGACACAGCAAACAGAATTAGGAGTCCCTATACTGACTTAAATAGTTGGTCCTTTTACATTCCTGCTGATTAGCTCGTTCAGTAGGAAAACCAAGAGGGAAGTCAGACCTTCTGTCCTCCCAATTCCAAGAATCATTGGAGGGAGGACAGGAAATAAAGGTGCAAGGGACCTTTAGACAGCCGGCCAAATCTGATATTATTAATTTCAAAGAGGACAGGCTGGGATGAGTACTGATATTAGTCCCTGGGCATAGATGTTCTTTCGGGAGTCAACAATCTTAGGAGGATTAGTAACACCTTGCCTTCTCTTTCATTATACTTTTTGTACACATAATTTTTCCCATTTATTTATTGGAGTCTTACTGATTTTATCATCAAATAAGTATGATATTCTTCTATCCATGTTTAATCATTTTTCTCTCCAAGTACAGGTCTCATTTTCATGAAAGCATAGCCTGGATCTGCTTATTCCCTCCACCCTCATCTCCATTGTATACCCAACATCTAGTGTGTGGCTGCTGCATAGAAGGCATTCAATGAAGAGTTGATTAATGTCATTATAGTGAATTCTGCCAGCCCAGAATAACATGAACACTACTCACTACCTGGAAACATAGATATTGTTTGATATGTAACTTCCTAGGTTGTGTTTCACTATGGGAAAATGTCTTTGAACAAAAAAGGATCAAATTCTATTGTACTTATTTTCCCTTAAGGCATCACCTACACTTTAGGTCGTTAAAAGTTCTTACACCACAGGTGTCCATGGCAGAGCAGAAGTCACACTAGATCTGTCTTAATCCAGGACTTGGTTTTTCTATGCCATGCTGCCTCCAAGTCCAGATGCCTGGGCTTTAGGATCTGTGATGGGAACTCAATGTTCCAATCTCTAATGGAAATCTGGTATTTTATAAGGGGACTTTCTTTTTTTAAAATTTTATTTTATTATTTTTTTACAGAGAGGAAGGGAGAAGGATGGAGTTAGGAACATCGATGAGAGAGAAATATTGATCAGCCGCCTCCTGCACACCCCCTACTGGGATGTGCCTGCAACCAAGGGAGATGCCCTTGATCAGAATTGAACCTGGGCCAGTGCTCTATCCGCTGAGCCAAACCAGTTAGGGTTAAGGGGACTTTCTGTTATAGGTAAGCATAGAAAAATGAAATGGAGCAATGTCTAGGTTTTTATTGCCAGAGGCAGAGAGAATTTTTTCTGATGGCTTTCTCCCAAACCAAATCACCCCACCTGGAATTAGTATAAATTGCCCCTCATGTTTTCAAGGGTGTACAAGTTTCTAGAAAAGAACATCTGTCAAGGTATAGAGGCAAAGAATGGAAGTAGAAAGAGCTCTGACCAAGGTATTGTGTGTGATTGGTCTGGTGCTTGAGTGAGCCATTTATATTCTCTATAATTTCTCTATCAAAAAGAACTTTGCAGTTGGATGAGTTCTTTTTTTAAATTAATTTCAGAGAGGCAGAGAGAGGGAGAGAGATAGAAACATCAATGAGAGAATCATTGATTGGCTGCCTCCTGCCTGCCCCTACAGGGATATTGAGCCCACAACAGGAGCATATGCCCTTGATCACAATTGAAACTGGGACCCTTATCCCAGTTCACAGGCTGACGCTCTATACACTGAGCCAAAACGGTTAGGGCGATGTATGATTCTTAATGAATAAAGGAGAGTCATTCCTAGGAGATCTGGGGCACATGTAAGCAAGAATGTATTGACTTCCCTCTATGAAAGTTTAATTCATAGATTAACAAACACCCCTGTCCTAGGCAGAAGAGTTAGACCCTCTTTCCAGTAATCAGAGATCTCAAAAAAGGGAAAGACCTGGCCTAATTAGGCTTATGGCCTCCAAGTTTGAATGATGTGTGTCAGCTTGAAAAAGTAATTCCTTATTCATACATTTTTCATGTTAAACATCTGTTCAGAGTACACCATATCTACCCTCATTCACCACTCTTTTCCCTACTCTCCTTCTTTGTCCCTCCATTCTCTCTGGAGCTCATATTAATAGTAGACTTCAAAACCTTTGGGAGGAGATCAGAAAGACATCTCCATTGTTCATTTGAAAGCCCATTTGGACTTTGGGGAAGCAGTTCTACTATCAGCTTTTCACAACAGAGCATCCCACACTCAGCCCCAAAGCAATGAATAAACTCAGTCTGCTGTCAGTAACCAGTATGCTAAACCACTGTTTCCTTTAACCCTCCTATTTTGTCTCTGCTTTCACTTTTTTAAAATTTCATTTTTAAATTTTTATTTTGAATATTTCTTTTTTAAAATTTAACAAATCTTTATTGTTCAGATTATTACAATTATTCCTCTTTTTTCTCCCATAGCTCCTCTCCAACCGGTTCCCATAGCATCCTCT